>JAVQIZ010234662.1:0-53461 GCA_036023535.2 Galaxias brevipinnis | reverse complement strand
ACGCACAGATCTCGAAAATGCAGATTTCTGCAACGGCAGAAGTGTAGCAAAAGTCACGTGTAAAAACACATCCAATTGAGAGGCCCGCATGACTTGTAATTTATGCTTGTCTGTATTTTTAGCTCTTGCAAGCAAAATACTTAGACTTTTATCCACGAAGGTATTTACAGATTTCTCTACACATATACAACTCTCAATACACTTGCAAATCAGAATACAGACGGATCTTTAAAATACACGTACAAACCTGATTACGACACACGGATTGAGATACAGAGACACAACTCTCCACACGCATTTGCAAATAGTTTTACAGAGACACAACTCTCCAGACGCATTTGCAAATAGTTTTGCTACAATAATGACCCCATACAGAGCATTCAGTACAAAAAATTTGCAAAACCGCAGATAGCTTGGCGCTTGAGCACTATTTGTGTACTAATACAAGACAATCCACAAATGTATAGTGATTCGCAAACACAGATTTGTTACTTGTACACTGAGCTTTGCACACATTTTGCACTCATGTGTTTTCAAGCAGTCGTAAAATACAAGTTAGACTGTGTTTGTTTGCGAATAGTGAAGAGTGTATTTGTAGATTGTTACAACCAAAAAACAGCGGAACAGCTGTGTCAAAATTATTTGAACAAATGCAAAACAATCCACAAAGAGAACGTAACCCATATGCGCAGACAAATCCATCTACATTCATTCAAAGTTTTTCAAGTTCAAATTTCTAAATTTTATTTGTGGACCCTGTTTTATATTTGTGGATCATGAGTTGTTTTTTTGTGCATCGTAAATGTATTTGTGGATCATGTTTTATATTTGTGGAGCATGCCGAGTTTGTTTGTAGATTCCAAATCTATTTGTAGATCATGTTTTGTTTTTACAAATTGTAATCTATATTCGTAAATCAGAGTCTGTGCATTTACAATAATTTTGATAGAAATATACCTCCATACAGTCCAGGGGTCAACTAGTTGTTCACAACTTGATCGTCTGGTGTAAGTCTTTCTTCACTGGTCACGTGATAGCTGCATGAGTTCCTCATACAGAGATTAGGAAACATAAATTAGTAGTTCACCTTTAAGGTCTTTCGTTGACTTGTAATGTGACTGCTTTATGCTTAAGTTATGACTACGTTCATATGGGATCCCTCCTGTTATGTTCGACTTAAAGGAACGGCAATGACTGGTGCATGTTTAACTACAGAAAAGTAATACAAAATAAAAATAAAAAATCATAAACATTATCCTTAGCTCAATTTATATTTATTTCATCAATATTTATAGAAATAAATTTTTTCACCCCTTACAGATCATGGTTTACTATGCTCCAAAAATGATTGAAAATATATTTTCTGCACTTTAAAACTTTGAAACGGGTCAAATTGACCCGCAACATAATAGGAGGGTTCATGAGTTTTGGATCATTACACGTCAGTTTAAATACACTAACCCCCTTTCCCATCAGTATACTATGTTGAACGACAAAGTTCACGAGTGACTCGAACATAACTGTTTTGCGCATGCGCGACCAGAATGCTCGAATCACTCCGAGTCTGAGACTACTCGTTACTCCCGAGTAATTTTAAAGATTCCTTGAACGAGTCGTTCATGAACGACACATAACCATTATTACACGGGGATAGCAAGGGAGGAGAATCGCACATTGATTTTGCGGTTGCATCTTTGCCATTGGTTTTTCAAATAAGACAGCACCGGGGTAGAGTACGACTACTACTACTACTAGTAACAACAAAGGCAAATGTAATAATGTTGAAAATGAGTTCATTCGTTGGCAGCTCAGCTGGAAAGCACCGCTACCAAGACGAGCTATAATATAACACTTGTTTAGGCTTGGACGAAAAATATATTTACCAATTCAAGCAAGCTAGCGGACGTTAATATCTGACGTTGCTACTTTGGCATTTAGTGGTAAGTGCTTACTAAGTCTAGCCTCAACTATTGTGGAAAGCATGGCTATGGAATAGAATATATGGACCACGCCGTGAACAACAGTTGTTTTGTGTAGTTGGGCATGGCAGGTTGTTTTGAAGGTAAGTACGTTTGCTCGAGTCCGTGAACTACGCTAGTTGCCTAAAGTTACTTAGTAAATGCTACGTATTTAACTAAATTGGAATTGTTGCCAACCAAACTAGTTAGCTGACAATTTTGTTATGGTACAAACGTTACCATGATGACATGTATTACATTAAGTTAGTCTAGTAACTATCTCTAAATTGGCCGACTAGCTAGTATTAAAACGTTCAATTTACGTTGAAGACATGTAAAAAATAATTAGCTGCAAATAATTATGATTTAAGGTTCTCCATATAGCGGTTGAATCACTAACGTTTGCTAAGTAAAGTTAATGTGAATTTTAAAATAAAGCGTTAACCGTTAGTAATTGGATGGCTAGCTAGCTTGCTATCAATCTATAATAATGTTAGCTTACTAGCTAGCTAGCAAACTAACGCAGTAAAGTTAACTGTAGCTTGCAGTGTTATCTAGTTCCAGTAATTCACTTTAAATGGTAACGTCAACCTTGGGGGGAAAAACAAGCATTATTTTGTCTGATTAATCACTTCAATGTCTATTTTTAGGCCAGTAACTAACGTAGGCTGTTATCAATTCTGACTACAGTTAGTCAGGCACAAGCACCACAGGTTACTGTTCAGTTGGATTTGTTTTTTGAACTTGTAGGCCAGGGTTTCACTTGGCTTGCACCTGTTTCATTCAGTAAGAAGTTAAGCTTTACTTTAACCTGTCTTGACTGAATAGTTATAGTTTAGCTCTCCTCCCTTGACTTCAGGCTTTGGTATAAAAGTGAGCACAAAAGCTGTTAATTGTAAGACAAGCACACAGGTTTGTCCTACCGTCTATTGGTGTTGCAATCGATTGTGTTGTGTATTGTCTCAATTTTGCACTTTTCTTATTTATTTATTTATGTATGTGTCAGCTTTTCCCAGAAAAGTCAGTCTTATGGGATCTGCTACAGAGGTGTACCAGTTGCCCTGGTGATGAATGAGCAGGGTACTGAAGGGGTTGCCATGGCAAGGATGTTGGTTCTGCTCTATTATTCCAACACTTTTTTCCCCAGTCACTGTTTACCAATGATTTTGTTGGCAGATTTAACAGTTTGTGTGCATTATTGCTGTTTTTAAGGCAGTAGAGTGAGGGTAATTCACTTTTTCTTGTGTTAAGTAAAACTTTCAATTGCATAATTCAGAATTGATTGGGTTTGAAGTAGATGTATAGTAATTGAAGACACATTTTTTGATAACTAGATTTCCATTTTGGATGTCACAATAGCCATAGACTGGAGCATTGCTGCCAAAATTTTTTTATTTATTGGCTGCGTTGTTTTGTTAGCCCCATCTATAGAAGGTAAGCTTATGTTTGTGTGGCGCCACATCATTAAGTACGCCGACGATTCTGTCATTGTGTTGCTTCTCAGCAGTGATAAAACTGATGATGTCCCTGTAGTGGCGGAATTCACAGACTAGTGGAAGTTGTCCTTTTTGGACATCAGTGTGTCCAAATCCATGGAGATGACAATAGATTTTAGGTCAAATCCTACAACAATCATATCTCCAGTGGTGATTAATGGTCAGGCTGTTGAGGTCTAGGCACTGTAACTGATAACAAGCTGACCTTCTAGCTTCATGTGGATGGAGTGTGTAGTAAAGCCCATCAGCGCATGTACTTTTATCGCAAACTTCAAAGTTTTAATGTTGACCATACTTTTATGAGAAAGTTTTATTGAATTTCACGTTCTCCTTTGTCAGCTGGTACAAGTCACTTACCCTGCAGTCTGTTTTTATTTTTAAGGTCACATTGTGCAGCAAAATAGCAGGCACTACCTTGAACGACCTCACACATTTATACAAGGTCGAGACTTTAAAGAAGGCCTAGTAAATCCCTGCTCAGTCTAGCCACTGTCTGTCCAAGGAGTTTTTGTTGCTTTTGTGAGGTCATATATCATCTGCCAAGATGCAGGACCGATAGACTTAAAAACTAGTTTGTCCCTGCTGTCATTGGCCTTTTAGATACTTCAATGTGATTTTTTTTCTTTACTATGTAAATGTTGTCTATATATTATTGTCTGTTTTATGTGGTATCCTTTAGGGATAATAACGAGTAGGCCTACTTGAACTTGAATGTTATTTGTGCCAATTTTGCAAACAACTTATTGGCTGTACTCTTAGTTTACCAAACCATGACCCTACTTTTTTTGTGGGAAATAAACCTCTAAATCTAGTAACTAGGTTGCTTTAAATGCAAAGTCATGGTCCTGGCTTTGTTAGATCAAATGTCTTCTGCCAAGTTCTCTCACTGTGTAGTGTACCAAAGCTTAAAACAATATGGTCCTCTAGCAGTTTGCCTAAGTGCATCATTTATTGGCCTATTCCAGAATGTAGTAAGGCTGCGCAAAAAAAAAGTTTTTCTCTCACACACTGAAATTTAATGATCACAAAACAGATTGAGAGGTATCAGTGGACAAATATTTGTCCAAGAACAAATGGTTAAACTTGAACTTGAACCGTGTTATCCAAATTCATGTTGTGGTGTAAATGCTATGTTATGAGACTTATTCGTTATGTGAGCAAAACAGTAACCCCTTGAGCTCAGCTTTTCTGATGCACTATTTTGCGTGGAATGCGCTTGTGCGAGAAGATAGCAAACACAACTCGACTTACCTTTCCAATTAATGTGGACAAGCCTTTGATCAACAACTTGTCCACATTCTATTCTATACGTGGCATGATGGGGAGTGCCAACAATCCTCTCTCTGTAATCATCTGCAAATTAGGAAGCCTTTGTAGAAAACGGCCATTGTGGATTCCTACTTTTCTGTCGTTTATGACTATGCACTGCCCTTCATTAGATCGGTTAGGCAAGTCGCCTTCCCCTCATTGCTTTAACGTCAGTGCTCTTTGCCGCTGTGTCTCTCTTCCCGTCCAAGGAATTGAGGCTTGATTAAATTTTTTTTTGCTTTGACCTGCCTGCGTTTCAATATCTGATCAGACCGTTACAGCTGCTTGGGCACATGCATGTATGCATGCATCCATGCACACCTTTGTGTGTTTGTGTGTGTTCAAGTCTCAGTCTGCCATTCCCTCCCAGTAAGATTAGGATTAGTTGGGCTGAGGCTGGCTGCTTTTAACAAGCAATTACAAAGTGCAGCAGACAGCACAAAGAGGTGTGGGGATTACACAAGCCACTTATCTATACTCCTGACCTGCTCTATGGTCGGCCCTGCCAGTATCTGTCAGATGTTCCACAGCTTTTAAACCTCATATGTCTGTACCCTCTATCTTCCTGGTATCACTTTATTTTCCAACATAGTTCGAGTTATTTTACCAGGCATCACAATTTGTATTGGGAACACATGCACAAGATGTAACTGTGTGCACGCACACATGCAATAACAGTTTCCATTAAAAATGTGTGAGTGCAAGGTTCATAGAACTATCAGTCTAATGCGTCACCCTTCTTCTTTTTTGTCTTTTCAGAATTTTCTCGGTGTAACTGTCTCAGAGCTTGTATTTCCAGTCTAGTGGGCCCTCCTGGAAGCCTCTGTCACACGCTGGTGTGTGTCAGAATGGGACAATAGCTGTGGGCGTGAGACTTCCCTCCTACCGTCTTCAAGCCCATACCCCCTCAGCCCTTATCTTTTCTGCCTGCCTGCCCCTCCTCCACATAAACACACACACACACACCCCCACAGCCTTCTGACCACTCTGGCCACACTGGTAACACTCCATTCACTGCCTCTAAAGCCAGCCATCCAGCAAGCCCGGGAGCCCATGCTGCCCAGTGAGCTGAGAGAGAAGCAGTAATCCGCTGTAAAGGATCAGGCCTATAGGGCTCCATAAGCTCCTTTGTTGTTCTGGCTGTTGTTGGGAGGCTTCCCCCAGGAGACAACTGTAGAGGGAACAGAAGGCAGCGTAAAAAGCACAGAGAGAGAGAGGCGCGTATGCCTGACACAGCCTTTTGGACCGGAGCAGAATGAGCCGTGTCGGACCACTGATGGCAGACTGCGGGAAGAGCACATGATGTGGAGCCGGCACTGTTCTCACACTCCGTTGAACCAGCCAAGAGTACCAACGGTAGACCCTGGAGAGGGCATCATCGTCTTGAGTTGTCGTGGGGGATGCGGTTGAAATAAGACACTTCTCTTGCGCCTTTGCTCTTCGTTGTTTGCGCAACCAAAAAAAGGTGCTTTTCCACCTACCAGCTTAACCGATAGTGCCTTTGGATAATTCTGTACATTTGCATTAGTTTAAATAGCCATCTTCATTTGACCCGACTCCTTTTTTGAACACATTCCAACATTTCATTTGCGGATATTGCACTTATCTACCACAAATTCACCTCCATACTACTGCCTATTTTAATTGCCATATTTTACCATTTCGTAACACTGTGTACAGTTTGTTCTAGAAGTAAAGCCTCTGATCAGACCCCACTGTAAAGATCGTCTGTCTAGCCAAAGAGTGAATCATTTAGTGCGCGTGTCAACACGAAGGACCAACCAAAACAACATCAGTGCTTCTAACCGCAGCAAATGGTCACCATGCTTGCCCTCAACTCGAAATGGCGGTACTTGTTCATGTTCCTGGGCGTTCAGCTGGTTGTCATGGCCCTGCTCTCCCGGGAGGGTTACCAGAAGAGGGTCACCTACTTCATCCGCATCTTCCGGAAGACCGACACGTCCTCTTCAGCCCGTAACCAATCGCTCGGCGGAAGCAGCAGCACTGGAGGAGATGTTTACGCTAACCTCTCCCTTCTGGCAAAGTTCCACAGCAAGGGGGAGGACATGCCCTACTGCCCCAAGCGATCTCCCCTAATAGGTGAGTAGCCTATGATAGCCCCAAATCTGAAATATATGGGCATATTTAATAGTCTAAATGTTTTTTATTTAATTTGAAAAGGAAAATGTGCACAAAATTAATGTTTTCTTTAGTTTTCTCATCCACAACCTTTGTACTTTCAACATCCCAGTGATCCGATTTCTACTCTATTTCCATACCCATTTCATTTAGTTTTAACGGATGATGTTTTTTGTCATTGTTCTGTGTGTGTCATGTCTGTTGCCATGTTTGCTGTTTACCAGGGAAGCGTCTTGGGATTTTAGAAAAGCGCTATTTAAAAAAGAAAGTATAATTATACCGCGTGTACGTCACTGAAGATTGTGCACAAAGACACGTTTTTTAAAAGGTTTCATTGGCTCTGCCATCTGATATAGGTATCGGTAATTTCACACAGCCTTCTGATAACTTAGCCATGAGGCCGAAACTTGGTAATGAGGGAGTGTTTACCATACAGAAAGAAATGTCTCTAGTCTTTGGTGTCAAAGTCTACAAAGAAGGTTGATTTTGACCTGGGGATTTACTGGTGTGTTTTTCTATTCAAATCCGATGGTAGTCCTTTGGGCAGGACTGTCACTAATGTGTTTACTGGCCTAAGTGGCCCACCTTTGACTCCAGCCTATTTGTAGCCATGGAAAGGGTTCTGACCACAATATAGTCACAATAGAAGCAGAAGTGAAGAAATCTGCACTGCGTAGCGTTTTCAAACTGTTTGAATCGACACACAACGTTTTTGTTACTCTGGAGTGACTTAGAGTCACATCAATACTTAGTTTCACAAAATATAGGTTAATATCTATAGAGCTCTTGCTAATTCACAGTTAGCTCACAGTTAGCAAATAGCGTAAGATTTGCTATTACTCAAAAGTCCTTAATGTTTAGCAGTTTAATACAAAAGTATGTTTTATTTATCAAAAAATTTATTAACTGGTTTAAGCACATATCCTTCAGCCACTGAAAATTAAATCTTTCCATACTTCTACCGTTAATAACATCAGCTGTCATTTTAAAACTCACCACTGCATGGTGGTAGATGCTTGATTTCATTACATTAAAACGGGTAGTCAAAAATGGTGCCCCCCAAATTTCAGATCCATTCCCATAACATTTAACGGTCAAACTTTGACTCATTTTCAAGACAAGCCCTCTGAGGACCAGACCTTGAGCGATGGTTCCGATCGGTCTTAATTAAATTACCTAAAATGCGTTTCAAATACTTAATTTGTGTTGCTACTAGAACCGATACTTCGGTACCAAGTCGATGCCAAAATTAAAAAAACGTGACTGTACTAGTTTTCTACAGTAACAAGTAAACAAGTCGATCTGTAATGTGTTTGGGTCCCCTGCTGTAAGCTACCACGAACTCAAATCAGAAAAAAACAAGTAGGCATATTTTGGTCAGCATCAATTGTTTACTAAGAGCAATATATTTGAATTAAGTTTGGCCTTCCAACCCTTTTCCAGGCGGGCCAATCCATGTCCACTTTCCTTCAGGGCTTACTCTAGCTGAAGTTCAGAGGAAGAATCCTCTTGTGGTCCGCGGAGGGCGTTACAGACCCCCGGACTGTGAGGCCAGGCACCGCACCGCCATCATCATTCCCTACAGAAACAGAGAAACCCACCTTAAACTTCTCCTCTACTACCTGCACCCGTTTCTGCAGCGGCAGCAGCTCAACTATGGCATCTATATCATCCACCAGGTGAGAGGCAGATACATGTAACATACACATGTACATTTCGTTTTTTTGGCACAGAAAAGCTGTAAGCTAATATATGTTGGTAGTAGGGATGGGCACAATTATTCAAGTATTCGATTATTCGAAATGATGTGGGTATTCGAATATAGCTGCAGTTATTTATTTGTTTTTGCTTAAAGTAATTTAAATATTATTCATTAGCGATTTTGATTGCATACTGTTTATAACGTGTACACCAATGCCATTGAAATATATAAAAAGTAGAAAGAAAGAGAAAAATTTCAATGCACTAGATGCATTTTCCCTGCTTTTTACATCAAGTAGTTTAAACTTGCAGGCAGCGTGCCAACTGAAGGCAGGAGAGCGCTCTATGCTAGTGCGCTGGATCATCGATACAAACACATGCGCTTTATAGTGCTGACTCCTCGCTCAGATCAAAGAAAATCTGTCCAAATGTGTCAGAGTAAGAAATGTTCAATGTTTATCTAGCGAAGGCAAGGTCATGGAAGCCCTTCAGACTATGTTACAAGTGCGCTATAGCGGTAAAAAAAATTACATATTTTTTTCATATAATCTTTGCATTTCGGTTAATCGATTAACCGAAACATTTTTGATAGAATATCCGAATAGTGATATGGCCTAAAATGCCCATCCCTAGTTGGTAGTCATACCAATCAAAATGGGCAGAGTTAGGAGTAAAGTCAGGGCTTGGTAACTGGTACATTGCCGAGTGGATACAAGAGGCTAAGAGGGGTTAATCTCCTTATCCACTTGTAGCAATCCGTTCATGTCGACACTCTTTTTGGCTTTCTCGCTGTTCTTTTAAATGTGTCCACCCAAAGGAGTGGAGTTATAAGATTGCATTGAATTTAGCATACTCACTCAGTCACTCACACAGTTACTTTCTCGCTCACACACATACTTCCTCCCTAACAGTTACTTCCTCCCTCACACAGTTACTTCCTCCCTAACACCGTTACTTCCTCCCTAACACAGTTACTTCCTCCCTCACACAGTTACTTCCTCCCTCACACGGTTACTTCCTCCCTCACACGGTTACTTCCTCCCTAACACGGTTACTTCTTCCCTAACACAGTTCTTCCTCCCTCACTCTTACAAACACACAGACCAGGAGTTGCATTAACAGACTGTGCACCTCCCCAGGCAGGGAACTACACTTTCAACCGGGCCAAGTTGATGAATGCAGGCTTCCGGGAGGCCATGAGAGAGGAGGACTGGGACTGCCTCTTCTTCCACGACGTTGACCTTATCCCAGAGGACGACCGCAACACCTACATGTGTGACGCCAATCCTAAACATGCAGCCATCGCCATGGACAAGTTTGGCTACAAGTGAGTGTCTTGTCTTTCTCATTGTTTGTTTTATTTATTTATTTTCTTGGTCAATGCTGGATCATCTAGTACCTCACCTAACTGAATGGATAGAGTGATAGCAGTTATTTAGCATTTTTACTCTCCCTATCGGCTTTACTCTATCCAAAATGATTAAATAGAAGTTGTTGCATCCATCTAGGCTTCCGTATAAGATGTATTTTGGGGGCGTGTCGGCCTTGTCACCACTTCACTACCTGAAGATGAACGGTTTCCCCAACAACTACTGGGGCTGGGGAGGGGAGGACGATGACATAGGAGTCCGGTGAGTGGAAGACACCCTTTTGAAAACTTGCAATTAACACAATATCTGTTGACAAGATCCACAATAGCTTGGAGTCACATTTATCCAAAACCGTTGCGTTTTACTATTTATTTAAGGATTGGATTTGTGGAAGTAAGTGTCATTGCTCTTGTTTAACAAAAGTTAACCTTTTGTTTAAAGCAGTACATTACCTGCATACTAGGGCTGTACCCAATTTGACCAATTAGATTTTCTAACTTTGTTTACATTTGAATTGTCTTATTTCTTTGTCTTCAGAGTTTCTCTTGGAGGGATGTATATCACTCGTCCATCGGTGAAAGTGGGCCGCTACAAGATGATCAAACACAAACTGGACAAGGGGAATGACATAAACCCCCGGAGGTACAGTAGCTTCACATGTGTTAGTGACATGACTACTTTACACCTGTAGTTTTACGGATCGGTAACTTGCATGAATAAAATGTAAAAAAAAAATAATAATAAAAAAAAAAGACATAGGTGCTTAGCATCAGACGCTAGCTACGATGCCCCCCCCCTCCCTCCTGCCAGGTGACTAAATGCACTGTCCTCCCTGTTCCAGGTTTAACATGTTGGCCAAGACGCGTCAGACATGGAAGCAGGATGGCATGAACACCGTCGAGTACGAAGTGCTGTCTCGGGAGTATTTACCCCTCTACACCAACATCACGGTCAACATCGGCACGGAAGCCGGCCTGCATGCAACTCCTCCACCACCAGCGCCCCACACCGCTGCCAAAGTTCCCGACAAAAGCCTGGCCAAAGCAGCGGTCAGTCCCCTGGCCCCAGCAACCCTCTTTGTCAAACCCAAGCTGAACCAGCCGAAGAGCTAATGTCTGGTGCCCACTGCACCGACAAGGATGACAACCAAACACTTGTCTTTTTCGCCTGGACATTACAGCGGACGGTCATATCAATTCAATATCAATGTACCATGGAAGTGTATTCTTCTCATTGGTCATCTAAGAGTTCCTACACCATATATGCCTTTTTCCTCTTGTTTCCTCTCTTAGTCAAAGAACCTGATGAGATAGTATTAGCCGACTCGACCAGATGGACACCGTCTCTTGCCTACAGTACATAGAGGAGGTTCTGAACCTGTGCTTTAGAATCTGCATTATCTAAACTCATCTCTGACTACAATATATTGTTACTTAAACTTCAAGGGACTGACTTGAGAGAGGAGAATATCAATCGACAGACTCTATGAGTTTATATACCAACAGCGCTCCATCGCCGTTGAAACCTTGTTATGCCTTAGCATTCCCACTTTGTTTAGTCTTCACGCCTACTTTCTGTTTAAAATGTCAGCTTGAAGGGGGTTATTACGTTCCCCATTCTTGTGGTGTGATAGAATACGGATAGGTTTAGGTTTGTTGTTTTTTGCTCTCGAGCAACTGAAAATCTGTAGTTTTGTTTTTGTTATTTAAGCCACTATGATCACACATTTCAAAATGGGTTTTTTTTCCGTTAATGTTTGGACTGCATTGTGAAGCTGTGACCCTCCGTTCTTACTATTTGACAGGTGGGGTGCCTGTGTTGTGGTATTAGTCAAGAGCATTCATATCTTTTCTATCTATGTACCCATGAAGATGTAGTATGCCATGTGCAGTTTCATCTTATTAGTTATTAATCAATTCAATGAAAGCAGCCTTTTTGAACAATATCTATAACACTTGGTTTTTTCACATTTTTGTTTGCCTTTTTTTCAAATGGATTCAGGTGAGATTGATCTGTTTAGATAAGTTTGCGGTTAAAATGAAAATGGAATTTGACGTGTGTGTGTGCGCCTGAGTGCGCGTGTTGTGAGCGCATACTTTGCCTCGTTTCATCATGTATTGCGTTATTTAGTACATCATGCGACTGTGTGCAGTTAGCAGTTAGTTTGTCTATATTCTGCCCTCTGATACGGGTCTAAACAGGTGAACCGGTTCCTTCTGCCAACTTCTAATGCTAAATTCCTTTCCACTGCATCCTCTCGGGTTGGTACAGATGATGGGTGTTAACAGTGGGCGCAGTTCCTTAACTCAGTTCAGATACTGGAATATTGGCCACATTGTGGTTAGAAGAAGTGACGTAAGCCCGGTCTAAAGTTTATCTCATTATAGATTGATTTGCATTTGTTTATGAAGGTTTAGGCGATGCCGTGTCCCTCCGAGTGCCCATTTGCTGCATGTCCTGTCCCTGTCTTCCTTTTTCTCTTGCACTTCTTCTGGAGCCCCCGACCTAGGATTGTTTACACAAGAGTCCCAACCATCCATGGGAAATTAACCGCCTGATGTTCCCATAGAGACACATGTTAAGGTTTGAAACTTAAGATGGCTTAAAGAGAACAGGTGGACTGTGTGTTGAAGGATATAGGTAATGTGGTAGACAGACTTCGATTGAGTTGTTTGTTTGTTCTACTAGATGTAAATGCTTGTTTTTTCAGTTGCATTCGTATGTCGGATTCAGCTAGTAGTCCAAACCTAATAACCTAAGTGAAGTGAAAAACATCAAACGTATCAACTGTGTGTTTGACAGTTTCAGTTTATCATGAATTTCAAATATGTTGTTTTGAGTTTCTGAGATTCCATGCCTTGGGGACTCAAAACATTGACCGGATCACTAGAAATGCAATGGTTTAAAATGTCTTTACACTCTTAAACTCAAAAAATATATCTGCATGACACAGCTTTTGTAACATGATAGGAGTGTATGAAGCACGATAAAGGCAACTCCATATGTATGTTTAATGTAGCATGCTAGTATTATGTTTTCGGGGGTGTGAATCGGTCAAATGTTAATTACTCTATATACCTTTGAACTTGTTATGTCCTAAATTTCTGGTATGCTGAAATGTTAGTTCAAAATATAGTTTGTTGCATTGCAATGCTGTGATTGTGCTGCTCACTCCATTATAATTGTATATTATAATTTTGATATGCTGTTTAGAGTTACCAGTGCAATTAGAAAGAGCTCAGCATATGTGGTAACAATATAGTGTTGAAATAAATGAGCGATATTGTGACTTTAGATTTTTCTTTA
Organism: Galaxias brevipinnis; assembly: GCA_036023535.2. NCBI lineage: Eukaryota > Metazoa > Chordata > Actinopteri > Galaxiiformes > Galaxiidae > Galaxias > Galaxias brevipinnis. The sequence continues at coordinate 40,183 of JAVQIZ010234662.1, read as the reverse complement.
TTATTATTCTCGATGAAATGTGCACAGTCCAGAGTGGCCTTAAAATTATAAATAAAGTAAATTCTTACGCAAACAAGTGACTGTTATTTTGTGCTGACAAAAAGGGACTGTATGCCATTATCATTCCTTTATGAATCACAATCAATTTGTAATATGGCGGTTTGCCTGACTAATCGAGAGCAGCATCAGTTTAGCTCCTTTGAACTCCTATTTCCTACCACGATATTAGTCTCTAAACTGCTAAACTGGATTATTGGATGTTTATTAGCATGATTGTAGTATTTACTAATTTGTTCCTAAAATCTTTTTTCTTCTAGGTCTTCTCTATCTACAAGTGGATCTAAGAACTATTTGGAGATTGCTAGTCCCGATTCATCTGTGCTCGCATATACTTACAAATGTGCAATTATAAGTGTAAAAAAATAACTGTCATATGCAGGGAAGCATGTTTCCCAGGAAAGGCTCCTCAGATTAGTTAGAAATCACTACCTACTTGCTCCATGTATGTATTAATTTTTTTGCTGAAAGGATTTTTGTTGTGGACCAGTGATGCAAAAACTTAGGCTTGTTTCACAGTTGCCAGACTTTTTTTTATGTAGACTACAGTACATCAAACTTTACTATACAGAAAAAGAAAGATTAAAGACAAAGCACATGGCTTTGACAGGAATGGAAAAAACATCTAGAGGCCTACATTTTAGGCCATTCCACTGTAAGAAAGGTTCAACTGAATTAAATAACCTGACACTTCAACAGAACATTATGTACAGTATAATGGAGGCCCTACAGTACTAGTCTAAGCAGAATCAAAAAGCTATTTTGGTTCCAAACATTAGATACCCATACATTAGATACCCATATTAAATAGTCACATGCAGTAGGCATACCAACATTAACTGTTATATGAAAATAATATGGGAAAAGCTTTTGACAGCTTCAAATAAACACAGAAAACGAATAAATAAATAATACAAAAGGGAAAGAATGCTGAGAAATGTACTAGTATGAGCCATGCACCAAACTTACCACATACCACCCTTCCAATATGCCCAAGCTTGTCCATCTTGGACTCTCTCTTTTAAGTGCTAAATTAAAAATTGTGAATCTTTTATTGCAATTAGCTTATCTGCTTCTGAGGGTTAGCTGATTTGTATGGCCAGACATGTTAAGATTTTCAACTCCCTGATTACTGTCTCATGAAAGATTTTCATGCTGAATCGTTCAAACAGAAAATTGCTTGTGTTAAAATGTATAATGGGTTACCAGATGGCACCTGCTCTAATGCTGTTGTAATTACATTTTGCATTTTCAAATAACAATACATAAAAAAAACACAACTCATCTATGATCTATATATTATGACTAAACAATTGAAGAACATGTTATTGTGTGCCCAACAATGGTATTTTACATTCCTTATGTATTAGTATGTTTCCAAAAGTGTTGATCTATTATAACTGCAGTGTTTGCTTCTCATCCTAATCTTTAAAATTACATTTCTTATTAAAGGAAGAGACAAACTATTCAATAGTTCCTGATTAGCCTTTCACTACTGAATACTAAAGCTGACATATGGATATGGATCAAATTACATTAAATGTACTACAAATAGGAATCCCATTTTAAAAACAGTTTTAATAGAAAGTCAAGCAAATCTTCACAGAAGTACAATTTACACACATTTTAGATCAAAACATGTTCACCTGACAGTTAACATACTGACAAACATACACAATGACACATTGTCAACATCTGCTGTACATAATGGAATTAATAAAAATGTATTAAAAAAAAAGTTATTGCGTCATTTGTTTCTTTGACAATTCCTTCCTATGTGATTATATTTACAAACGATAATCACTATCATCAAAAAGCTATTTGTATCATTGTATTTAACTTACCCCTACTCTATGTGTTTTTCCATACATTTAGATGATTGTGGCTCAGTAATCAGAAGAGAGTTTTGTGAGCTCTAAAACCGGAGAGCTGTTTACATCAAAGAATGTATCAGATAATCCTCCCCAATTAATTGTTGACAAACCGAACATCATCAAACTTCACAATTCGACCACCCTTAGTCACCACCTCTTTCTGCTCCCAGTTGCATATCTCCCCATCCTTTTCCTTGTAGTGTCGAATTAGAACCTTGCCTGTTATTGGCAGACCATGAGGAAGATCCTTTGTAGCCTCCTGGAAAAGCTTCATCTTCACAATATCATGGCTGAGCTCATTTGTACCTTTTATCTGTGGAGCCTGGTTCTTAACCTCCTTAACCCACGGGGAATGTGGGTTCTGCACCAGTACTAGAGGTTGCTGTAAATGTGTCTCTGGTATTGGAGATGGTGAGCCCTCCCATCTAGAGGTCGGTGGTGATAGCCTCTCTTGGGCTTTCAGGGCAAAGGCTGGGGGCACTGGTGCTTGAGGTCGCTGTGCTTTTGGCTCTGGTATTGGAGATGGTGAGCCCTCCCACCTAGAGGTCGGTGGTGAAAGCCTTACTTGGGCTTTTGGGGCCTGCACTAGTGCTTGAGGTCGCTGTGCTTTTGGCTCTGGTTTTGGACATGGTGAGCCCTCCCACCTGGAGGTCGGTGGTGATATCCTCATTTGGGCTTTTGGGGCCTGGGCTGAGGGCACTGATGCATGAGGTTGCTGTAATTTTGTCTCTGGCATTGGACATGGTGAGCCCTCCAACCTAGAGGTTGGGGATGATAGCCTCATCTGGGCTTTTGCAGCCTGGGCTGAGGGCACTGGTGCTTGAGGTCGCTGCAATTTTGTCTCTGGTATTGGACATGGTGAGCGCTCCCACCTGGAGGTCGGTGGCGATAACCTAATTTGGGCTTTCTGTGCCATGGCTGATGGCACTGGTCTTGGACCAGGGGAATGGTCCCTTTCACAAGGCAAGGGGATCCTTCTAGGTTGTTCAGGGTGGGCAGAGTGTGTCTGGAGATGCCCCATTGTAGGCGCGCCGGAAGGGAAACCTCCTCCACCTGCCCTTCTGATGTCACTGATAACCCCGGCCATGGTTGTCCTCCGAGAGGGGTCACTCTCCACCATCCTGCAGACAGGCTGGCAGTATGGCTGACCGTGCAGGGTCTCCTGGATCTTGGCGGGACAGACGGAGGGGGTGTAAAGTCGAACTCTGACACACAGCTCTGCAATGATTTTACCCAAGGCCCATACATCCGATCGTTGGTCACGTTGGTGGACCCTATGTAGGACCTCAGGGGCAGAGTAAGCTTCGTTACCCATGTCAATGGCAGAGTTCAGACCGTTCCGGAAGAATTTGGCCAGACCCAAGTCAATGATCACTGCTCTGTTTGAACCATGCTCAACCTGAAAGAAACGGGGTCAAAGTCCTGTTAGTTTAGTGGAGATTTGCTTATCTATATATCGAGTCTGATGGCTTTTTAGCTTTTTTTTGTTTTCTTTCTGCTTTGATGAGAGCAATTAGGTTGTTGAGTAAATGAGTAAACTAAAGAATTAGGACTAACTGGCCAAACTTAAGTCAAGACAACTGACTACTCTCAACTCACCATGATGTTCTCAGGCTTAAGGTCCTGGTGAACGATGTCTTTGCCGTGGAGAAAGAGCAGTCCTTCACACATGCCTGAGATGATGGTGGCCTTGTTAGATGGGGTCAACTGTAAAGATAAACACAGAAAGGAAGGTCATACTTCACCAATGTCAATAGCCATTTCCAATGCTGTTGTTCAAAAAGATGTCTCTAAAATAACATGTTATTTGCCAGTGATAAACAAGCCATTACCTGTATCTCTGACTTCTGGCATTGGAAGATGGTTGTTTCCAAAGTCTCTCCAAAGATAAACTCCAGAGGAATGACCCATTTCCCGTCCTTAATGGTTATATTGCCAAGAAGCTTGACTATATTAGGATGACATGCCTTACTGCATTTTCGAGGTTTGGCGAGAGAGTGTGAGAGAGAGAGAGAGGCGGAGAGAGGGAGACGGGGAGAGAGAGAGGGAGATGGAGAGAGAGAAACAGAGAGAGAATTTCAGAACACTGAATAAGCAACTGTTGGTTATGTATCAAGGTATGACAACATTGCATTTTTCATGTATCGAAGCATCACGCTCATATTTTCAGAATCACACTTACTTGTAAACTTCACACTCTCTCTCCAGGTCTTTCTTGCCAATAAGGTTTTGTGGAACCCTCTTTACAGCAGCCCATGTGTCATTGTACTTTTCTTTGTACACCTTCCCAAAACAGCCTTCTGCAATTGTGCTGGTGGAATACGCCATCTAGAGGATTTGGAGGTTAGCTTAATTGTCATGAAAAACAGCAGGAATGTACTATGGTAGCAAAATGATGGCACATGCAATCTGGTATTGAAAGAGCTAACATTCTGTAGCATGTAGAATACCAAGATACATTGTAACGATCTACCTCTGTCCAAATTGTACATATGCTTTCTTGATCTAACAGGTGTTTACAACAAAACACCAGGCAAAAAAAAACTCTGCAGTTTATGGTCTAAAGACAACAAATATGTATAGCTCGTAATATTTTTTTTCGTAGATACATTTTTTTTATGTTATGGGATTTGTTGAAGTTAACACACCCTGACTAAATAATGTTATAGTTATTAAGGAAACATTAATTTCCTTAAACATGAAAGTATCTCTACGACTCAGAAAGTGCATGTCACAACTAAAATGCCACATGGACCAAGCATAGTTTAGCATTGGTTATAGAGACACACCTGGAAATTCCTGGGGATACTCTATGTAGTCTTAGATAACTTCCCAAGCAGGCTTGATCCCTCTAATATGTCTAATGTCGGAGTTTTAGTGTACTAGTAAATTCACTACGGAAACAAACTTAACATTGCCAATTGTCCCGTCAAGCCGTAAAATTAGGAATCATATTTCTTCCTCTTTTCTTTTTTTTCCTTTTTCTTTTTTTTTTACAAAACTTTGAAGTACTAGACAATCAAGACTTATGTGTTTTATTGTCAATGGGTTTTTATCCAGCATGAAAAACAAAACGTTTCAGTTCAGTTTTACTGGAAGAATGATATATTGTATAACGTCAACAGTATGATGGTAAATTCTATTGATATCAAGAATATATTACTATTTTAATTTTAATTTTGAAACAATTAAGATTTCTTCTTAGTTTAGATCATGGATATTTCAAGTTAATAAACATCTTTATATTACATTGCACTCTAAAATGTAAAAAAAATGTCTTACCGCACTTGCTCTGTAGTAGCTGCTCTTTCAAGTCTAGAAATGAAAGAACATTTGCCTCTCTTAAATGGATTAACTACCTCTTGGCTATAGAGACACACCTTAATCTTGGGAATCTACAGGCCGTTGAAACCTGCAGATCAACAAAATTTGGTATCATTGTGGCAGAACCGGTATAGTATTATTGTATAATTGTATCATATTGATTAATTCATTGGTGTTGCTAAAGGTAGTCTAGTGTAAGTCGCACATCTATAACTGAGTTGTCATATACAAAAAATCTGATATTGAAACCCTGTGACAACAACAGTGTTCTATTGCCTCAAGGGAATCTGCAAGCCCGTGCAGGGAAGTCACGGACAGCTTCAAACCTGCTCTTTCAGGAACAAGCACCCAGCACATAATATCCCAATAATTAAAGGGCACATCAAACTTCTGTAGTCATTTGGCCTAATTAACTATTGAGGTCACACTGGAGAGATTCCAACCAGACTGTTGTTCAATTAATCTAGTTTTCAAATTCTAAACTACTGGATTCCATAAATGGCAAAATAAGAACAGAAAATGGAGGTCTCAATCTTGAAGGGGAGACAATACAGAACATCTACTAAATATCAGAAAAGCTTCAAATGTGTTGAAGTAACACCATTGCTCTTAAACAGGGGGTTTGCAAGGGTGAAAACGTGGTGCTGAGATGAATGGGTATGGGAAATGTAAGATCCAACTGACATTACTGAAGTCACATCTATTGGGTAATGTTGGACATTTCAAAGTACACAGGATATGGTGTTATAAAATCCATTATGGCATAATCCAAGATGAGTGCTTTAAAAAAATTGTTTTAAATCCATTTTGGTCGAGAGCAGACATGGGGATACATTCTTTGCCGGATGTTCAGTTAATTTAAGCCCACAACGCCTCCAGAAGGCTTAACAGTGAGCAACAACATATCACCCACTCCTTCATACCCCACCAACCTTTATACCTTTGTCCTGAGATAAAATAACTTTTGGGTAGTATTGGGTCCTTTAAGCCACAGCCACTGGCTACTTCATTTTGCTATGTCTGACATAGCTTTTATGGTCTTGTGCAATTCTTTGCTGCTGATCCCCATTTCCTTAAGTAGGGTGGTGGTGGTCATGGAGATTGCCTCAAATCCACAGCATCCAACTTCCACAGGACACACCTCTGTTCTCCAGCCTTTCTGTTCTGCCTCAGTGGCTAATTCGCTATAGCGGAGTTTGTTTCTTTCATATGCATCGTCTATTGCTTCTTCCCACTGGACTGTTAGGTCTACAAAGTACACAGTTTACTGTGTGTTGAACTTGAGGAATAAGTACTGTCTTAAACTGGCTGCTGCAATCTCTGATTGTAGTAACTATCAGTGACATAACGTTTTGACTATGGCATCATTAACATATTTGAAGAATATTCTAGCGTTTGAACCTGCACAAAAACAAATTCAAAGATGATGTGAAACCTTACAGTCTTTTTTCAATCATATTGAAAAATATACATTACATTATAGCAATTTAGCAGACGCTTTAACCCAAAGCGATTTACAAATAATGCTTTCAACATAAGAAGATAAAAAATGTAAGTGTATCCCTAATCCAATTGCCTAGATAAGAGTAACGCAAGTGCCACATTAAACGTAAGGATACAAATCAAGTGCATCACTAACCTAATCGTCGACTAAGAGAAATTCAAGAGCTTCAATTGAGGCAAAAAAATAAAACATAGGAGTAATGCACAGAAGATGCAACTGCTACATGCTAAATTTAGGAGAAGAGTTGGAGTGACCTTTAAGTTACGAAGGAAGGTGGGCAGAGACTTTGTGGTCCTAATGTTAGTGGAGAGGTCGTTTCACCACTGGAGGACCAGGACGGAGAAAGGTCGTGACCAGGGCGCCAGACTGCCCTTCCCAAGGAGTGAGGAGGCCATGGGGCGACACGCGACAGCAGAGCACAGTGGTCGTGACGGGGTATAGTGTCTGACCATCGACTGTAGGTAGGAGTTTTCAGTCATAGCCAGATAGGCTTGCACAAGTGACTTGAATTTGATGCAAGCTGCTACCGGTAGCCAGTGTGCAGTGTGTGGAGCAGAGGAGTGGTGTGAGTGAACTTGGGGAGGTTGAAGACCAGACGTGCTGCTGCGTTCGGAATGAGCTGAAGGGGTTTGATGGCTCTCAACAGTAGATCCTGCCATGAGGGAGTTGCAGTAGTCCAGATGCGAGATGATGTAGGGCCTGGACTGTGACCTGCTTTTGTACGGAATGGTCCTTTCGTCCACGTGATATAAAGTAGGAATCTGCAGGAGCGTGTTACTGCCAATATGGTAACTGAGAACGACAGCTGGTCATCCAGGGTGACCAGGGTTCATTGCTGTACTAGTGGGGGAGACCGCAGTGTTATCAACGATGATGGTTAGGTTTTGAAACAGACTCAACTTCTCAGGGATGAAGAGGAGTTGTTTTGTCAGGGTTGAGCTTCAGTTTGTAAGCCGCCATCCACTGAGATATCAGCCAGGGATGCTGATATGCGTTGCGCCGTCTGGGTGTCGAAGCTGCTTAGTACGATCGATCTGTCAGGTAGGATGCCAACATGGAGAGCGTGGACCCTGAGATGCCCGAGTCTTCAATGGTGAGGAGGACAGTCCGGTGGTTCACCGTGTCAAAATCAGCAGAGAGGTCTAGGAAAATTTGTACAGAAGAGAGGGAGTCTGCTCTCACCTTGTGGAGTGCCTCCAAAACCGTGAGGAGATCCGTCTCTGTTGAGTGGTCTGCTTTGAATCCTAACTGGCGTGGATCTAGGAGGGTGTTCTGCTTTAGATAGGAAGAAAGTCAGTCAAGTACAGCACATTCAAGTGTTTTGTACAGATAGGGGAAGAAGAGCGACTGGCATGTAGTTGTTAACACCAGATGGGTTGTGTGTGTTTTGATTTTTGAGAAGGGGTGTGACTAGCCATTTTAAAGGCAGCTGGGAAACACCCGTTGACCAGGCATGTGTTAATGAGGTGGGGGAAGTAGGGGAGGAGGTCCCTGGAGATGGATTAAAGGATGTTAGAGATGGGGTTAAGGGGTTGTTTATAGGGTTACAAGGTAAAAAGTCGGGGGTGAGGGCCGAGAAAGGAGGAAGGTAAGTTGCAGATGAAATCTGTTTTGAGCAGGTGGTTATGGTGGGTGTGGGGAACGCTGACTGCACCCATGTCTTTTGGTGAGCTAGTGACGGTTATATGAGCAGTGAAAGGGTGATCTGTTTGTCAACTTTATTTCACTTTATATGATAATATGATGCTCAAATGTAACTTGATTAAGCTGAAAAAACGAATCATCATACATAATTAGAAGCTTAACAAAAAAGGTTTTTACATTTTCTATTTTCAGTTTCTAACCATCTACATTGGAAAATGCTTGAATGTTCATTCAGCTAGAAAGAAAAACAAAAAAGCAATCCATAATTTTTGTCTGCTTTATTTAAAAAATCCTGTATTGGATGGTTTTGTGATATTAAGATGTTTTTTTTTTGCAATCAAACGCTTTTCATTCCTATTAAAAAGCAAAGATAATGTCAAAGCTCTTGTACAGCCAAATTTAACTTAAGAATTTAGAATGAAAGGTGTGGGTTCAATCCAACTGGTACCCTTTTCCTCTTCTTTTTTTTCTCTCACAGGAAATTGGACAACATAACGAATGGAGAGTCGAATGGTAAGACAAAAAAAATTTGCTTCACAAAAGATCATACTGTAATTTGTAAAGAATATTCTGCCACTGGCCTGATGTTGTATCTTACAGGTTTTCCTCTCTATTCACTACAGAACCTCTTAGAAAAATAATGTTCCAGCAAGGAGGGTGTTCTAATACATATGCATCACATAATGAAATAATCAACGGCAGATGTTTTGTTCAGCCTAAATTGGACATGATTGCATATGAACATTATGTGTATTAGTGAGAATTTTATTCTGTACCAAAGCTGCATGCAAACAGCATCAGCTACATTAATTAGCATGCAGCTTTGGTATAGAATATAATTTGGCATAGGTAAAATGCTCATTAGTACACTACGCACTCATTCATGTCCAATTTAGGCTGAACAAAACATCTGCTGGTTATTTCATTATGTCATGCATATGTAGACAGGTCTGATGATGTTGCAGCCTATTTTTTATTTGCTGCTTGGCCTAAGCCTATCGTTTGGATAGGGGCATGGTTTGAACTGTGTTCACTGATTTAATAATGCAATAAATAAAACATATTTTCTGAAAAATAATTTTGAATAATGCCTGATCTAATGATTCACTCACCAAATCTACATTAAATCTTTCAGTCTGTAGAAGACAACACATGCTAGAGAAGAATATTTGAGAACTTCGTAATTCACAGAAGTCTAATAGGGACTTTCGGCCTGGACTATACCAACCAGTTTTGCTGCAGTTCAAAGGCAAAATGGGTGGGTCCTTGTCACATTAAACCGTGCCGTTGGGACCTAAAGTTAACCTAAAAATAGAATGTTGAAAAGTAAAACACGACAGATATTTATTTTCAGACATGCGAAATCGTTTTTGTTAAGGTTTTTGTACTCCAGAAGTATGTACATGAAGATAAATAAGACTATACACCCCTATGAGTCACATCTCGACCACTTTGTTGTGTGACCGAGAGCTCACCTGTCGGGACTTTCGCAATTCGCATAGAGCTTTTCCTGCCTTTACTTTGCTCCACCGCGAGACAAAATGGAGTTACCTGGTAAAGGGGGTGAAACAAAATAAATGCATAGCTTAGCCAAGCACATTTCTCACCAATAACTTGGACATTATATATTTTTAAATCACCTACTATACTGTAAAACCACGGGAAAGGAAAATGAAAATGGTCTGGACCTTCGTTTTGTCCGTCTTAATGGCAACAGGTAAGCTTAAAAATGCGTTCATGTTTTTTTTTGTTTTTTTTTGAAAGGGTGGGCCTGCGAGCCTACTTCTGGCCTAAGCCATCGTCGAAAAACAACACAACATATTCATAATTGTGTCCATAAATATTCAAAACTTAATACTTAATTTTAAAGTACATTTGTTTTTATATGCTCTAGCATATAAACATCTAGTTCGTTAGGCACCTTTATCTATGATTTTGAACGACATATTTGCCTGATTAACTACTCATATTCTATTCTCGCTGATGGGTAAAGTCTGCATTTTTCAATGCGTTGTTCTCAGTTTCAACATGTCCTCATAATGCCGAGGAACTCTAGTATAGTCTTTGGCTTTGATGAAACCATTTAATTTATTTCTCCAAACGAGCAGCGTAAGAATAGTGTACTTTGAACGTTTGTATTTGTGGTGAGTTCAATACCAGGTGTATAAATAGGCCATGGAACACTGTCTGCCACATTGAGTCGATCTCTCACTCTTAGACTGATCACATATAGCGAATATTTTAGCATCGTTCTTTGACCCCATCCAACAGACCCAACAGTCTTAGGCTAACAGTATAGTTTAACAAGCCTTTCGAACAGAGTGAAGGAGTATAGCAGTAAGTGACTCATCCTCACCCACTCTCGGTGAAACCAATTGTTATGATGCAAGGGTCAGCTTCCTGATACTCCTTGTTAAGCTGCCAGCTTGACCACCTCAAGTATTCCCTTGTAGTGAAATCGTATCATAGAATAATATATATTTGAACACCCATACAAAAAGTGTATACAACTGCATAATTAGGTTTCTTTGCAATTATTGCACAGTTTTGTTAAACACCTGAGTAATAGTGGGAAATACACTTTTGTATAAAGATGGTTATATCGGTTTGTTCACTCGAGAGAATTCTATGCCAGGATAGTAGATGAATCACTTTTTAGCTGGGTAGGTGCAATTCATGTTGTGCCACCTAACTGCATATCCAGAGTGAAGAAACAAATTATTGTTTACAAGAAACCGAAAAAGGTTGCATAGTGCTACTCTTGCCTGAATTAAGTAGAATTTACCTCCTGATCCCCCCCCCAATTGTGTGTTTTTTCCAGGCTCCATCATGGCTGTCTCGGTGCAGTGCCCCACCAAGAGGTATGTGGCGATCCTCTTCCAGCCAGTCACTCTCATCTGCAACTTCCAGACATCCTCCACGCAACCCCCGGTGGTTACCTGGAAATACAAATCCTACTGCAGGGACCCGATACAGGCGGCTCTCAACCCCAGCAGTGCAGACAACATCCTGTCCAATGGTATCCCCAACTTTAACGCCAACATAGATTGTGCCGACAACCAGCGGACTGTGCGCATTGTAGCCTCGAAGCAAGGCAACGCTGTCACCCTTGGCTCAGATTATCAGGGACGAAAGATCAGCATCATAAATGGTGGGTGAGGATTCACAACAGCAAGCTATTGTATATAGGAGGTCTATTTCAAAGGGCTGACTAGATCACATTGTATATTAATACAGATTGTTTGAGTGCTTGTAGTGGGATTGCAGTCTGTCTGTGGAGTTTGGGGGTCATGTACAGTGCCAGTCAAAAGTTTGGACACACTTTCCTATTCATTTTTTAATGGAAAGTGTGACCAAACGTGTGTGTGTGTGTGTGTGAGATGCCCGGCGCTGCCCCTCAAACATCCCCTGTTGTTTACCAGATGCGGACCTTAACATTGCCCAGACAGCATGGGGAGACAGCGGGGTGTACGTCTGCTCAGTCATTTCCTCTCAGGACCTGACGGGGAACAGCGAGGACTTCACTGAGCTCATAGTTCTGGGTGACTGAGCTACCAATCTCTACTAAGCACTTTCACACAGTAATCATACTTGCACACAGCAGAAATCGAGTCAATTATACTTATCATATTACTAATTTAAAGTATTTCACTTACTTTTTAAAATCCATCAATGTAAATTATTCTGAATAAATTTGTATTGCTTAAAAGGGTCTTAATTACATCAAATCAATGTAGTCCTCGTACCTCTTAATATGTATTCATTCAAATAAAATTAATTAATGTAATGCTAAATATTTGTTTTTCTTTCTCAGATTTAAGTTCCATTTCTTTTAAATTCATATTGCGAATCCGAACACTTGCTTGCTTTCACCAAAACATTCTAAACAAGCAATTTGCGTACGTCTGGCTGAGCTACAAACCATGTGAGATTATTTTAATTAAAGGTGACAACTCACTGATGGAAACCCACCTAAATACGGTCTCCTTATGAGGGAGCATGGACTGTCAATGCACAAATGAATTTGAAATTCACACTGTTTGGCTTGATTTTCAGTATCAGTTTGATTTGATGGTCTGTTTGGCTTCCTCATACAGGTTGCAATGTATCGAAGTGTTCAGCTTTGGGTGTTCAGTCACTGGTGGAGTGCACACCTCTTAGAACGAAAGCAATGGATTTCCAATTGCTACTTTTTTATGATGTTAGGGAGGTAACAGCTCATCTTTTCTGCTATTCAAAATGTAGCCTGCGTGTTTTCTGGACAATGGAGTGAGCTGCGTATTGTTGGGTATAGTTAATTCATCCAACACTCATCCTGTCTGATTCATCACAACTATTCATCATTGTGAAACAGTCTTAGAGTCATGAAGCCAATTCAAAACAACAGAAATAACATTGATTACAAAAATACGTTTAAAGGAATGCTTGAAGAATTACTGCTATGTGTGGCAGGCGTTTTATTATAAAGCCACGCCAGCGTTTCCATTTTGTGCTGGTAAACGTGTCTGGGAAGATTTCAATGTCCCAAACAAATGGGAAATATTCCGGTCAAATATTATCTGTGTTTATTATTGAGCTTATAAACAATGGCTTATAAATAGGCTATATAAATAATTGCATCATCAGTGTAGATGTAGATTTATGTTTTGTTGAAAGTAGACTATTTCAAATAAAATAAGTCCCGTCAATCGACTTGTGCATTACGCAAAAAATATATAAATAGGCCTATTACGCAAGCCTACGCTGTAGCCCTTGACACAAATAATTTCCTTCAGCTTTAGGCCTACATTTTCTCAGATCAAATAAAACGGAATAAAAACTATTTGTAAACAAACCAAAAAATACATGCAGGCCTTTCTGATAATAGTTCAATTAAGGCGTGCTGCTGCCTAATTTCCGTTCGCGGTAGGCCTTTAAAATAAAATAGAATTCACACCTTGAAAACAAACAAAAAAATGACCTTAACCTTTTGCTGGCTCATGTAATTTTAGATTACGTTTTACACTTGTTCTCAGCAGTGAAGCTTTAAGCTGCCGACTTAAAATCAAAGGTCCCAAGCATTTCTCCACAACTTGCAATGCGCGTTGTGACCTTGCCAAGGCAACTTTTCTTACGCTGTTTTTTATTCTGTTCTGCAGAGAGAATCTTCTTTAAATATCAGGATATGTGAACATTTTTTGGCCTATTTTTAATACACTTCAAATTGTGCTTTTATGTGACATTATGACCGGAGCGATTTAAATTTGTCAGACTTCAACAGATTTTCCCAGTCAAAGTCTGGTAAATACGGGCTAATGGAAACACTGAGCCACGTTAAGGAATTCAAAGCTATGACAAGCTATTCATAATGAAGTTTGAATTCGGTGCTTTCGTTTAGTAAACAATCCAACTGGAAAACATAGGTATTTTCTACGTAGGAGGGGCCTCTTTAAGTAATTGTGGCTTTATCTTTCTTTCACAGAGAGAAAGTCAAATACTACTGACCTCCTGCCTGGCATTGACTTACTGGTTATGGAAGGTATAAGCCATTTAACAGATGACAGCCCTAGACTATTGGCACTGCTTTTAGTATTATCAAGCAGAAATAGTTAGCGGTGTTCTCTGTCTAAAACGTTTGCGACTACATTGCACTAAGTTTCCTGAAAAGTAAACTATATGAAGTAGTCTAAACCAGAACTAGGCGTCTTGATAAATACGCTCATTGCTGTGCCAATATGGTTGATGATGTCCCTCAAAGCGGACAGGCCCCCAGCAGTTTTAGAAAATCATAAAAATGGTCATTCTCTCTGAACCACATTGTCTTCTCTCTTCCAAACTCATTTCCTGTATTTGACAGGCAAGGCTCCCAGCAAAAATTCATATAGTTTATCATGGCTTCAGTGGTAACGTTGTTGCAACAAAAGGACTTTCAGCACATGCTCCTTATCAGCTTTGTAGCTGCACAAAAACAAACACCCTTCACTGCACATGTAAAAGGCTCCACTCAGCCGATAGCCCTTTTATTTCAGTCAAGGTCAATGTGTACGTGTCCCTTTAAGTCGATGCCGTGCGCGGTTTCTCTGCTCGTGGATTGTCTGACTTACTGACTGAAGTCATTGTGTGGCGAGTCACCAACCTGTTAGGCTAGTTCTGCCAAACTCTGCAATGCACATGTTGCAATATGCATAATTGCTTTGCTTACTACTGTATTCATATACGTCAGGAGTGAGCTATACTTCCGACAAAATGGAGTTGAAAACCTGGTGCTGGACTTTCTGCCAAGGACAACCCAATGGTCCCAGAGGCAGCACACAAAAAACACAAAGCTATCAGTGCTAGTTAATCTTTAACTGCAACAAAAGGCCCTTTGACAGCCTAGCCGACTCAAAACTTGGTTTCAGTTTATAAATGTTGGGCACGTGGAAATATTATGCATCTGCACATAATTATCCTGATTTAGAGATTGATCATATTCTTGGTGAAATTGTGATTATTGCCCTGTTGTACTACATTATATATGGTGGATATGTGATTGTGCTTATTGGTGGTGTCCCTCTCTGTGTCAGACTGGCTGCTGGTGGTGCTAGTGGTGTTTGGATTCCTCCTGCTGTTGATGCTGATCGGCATCTGCTGGTGCCAGTGCTGCCCACACACCTGCTGCTGCTACGTCAGCTGCCCCTGCTGTCCCGAGCGCTGCTGCTGCCCTCGGGCACGTAAGTCAAACAACCCTCCCCACTCCATACAACCACAGTGGCGTTCCAGCAGGGTGTGTGCAACGTACCGGGCACTCTGTTGAGCCACCACTGTAATTTGGACTGAGCTATGGCCCTACTCTACACACTCCTCAATAGTGAAGAAAATCTCTCCAAGTTCTTTTGAAGCAATATCATGATCTGATTAATGCTATTATTATTAGGATATTCGTCATTTATTAAGAATAACATTTTGGCCTCTACGCAGGATAATCTGGGTAATATGTATCGTTATGAAAAGTTCTAAAGTGACCTCTTTCTTTTTTTGCAGTGTATGAGGCGGGCAAGGCCGTGAAGTCGGGCATCCCTAGTCAGTACGCCCCCACCCTCTATGCTCCCAGTATGTATGCCCAGCCGCCCTATGGAGGGGGCATGAACCAGCCCCCCATGCCCATGCTGCCCCTCCCCCAGGGCCACGGGGGCCCCCAGTATCCCAACGGATACGGCTACGACAACGCTAGTTCAGGTGAGGCCACCTTTTCAGCTTTGAGTCAAGACATGCGCTGAAACAGAGAGTATGTCAGCAGGGTCCAGCACCGTCCTAGAGTGTTGGAATTGAAATCACATTTCTTGACACTCCTCGACCCCCCCCCCCCCCCTCCCCTGCCTCTGTTCCCTCTGTTTTCCTGTCAGTCATTTATTATTGACACGCCTATATATATTGGGATAATTGAGTCAACTAATATGTCCCCTGTGGTTTTTCCGTAGTGGGACAGGGCTCCCAGGTGCCTTTGCTGCATGACCATGACAACGGAGTGGACCCCAGTGAGTAGGCCCCCCTTGCTTGTCTGGTGCGAATGAAAAATGCAAGAATGATGTAACGCTAGTCGTCCATGATGCAGAGCCACAACGTCCATCAATATCATCGTCACGCTGCGCATTTCATTTCAGACGTATAAGGAATAGCACTTTGAATGTTAAATCACCCTCCGGCCTTCTCCCCTAAATGTCTGACTCTACCTCTCCCCTCCCCTCCTCCTAGCTCGCAGCGGCTACCGTATTCAGGTGGACCCGGAGGGGAACGCCACGCGGGCCATCTACTACATGGAGAGGGAGCTGGCCAACATGGACCCCTCCCGGCCCGGCGACCCCGCCGGCAAGTACAACCGTTGTGAGTCCCCTCTACTCCTTCCTCTCCCACATGGCTGAGCTTTGCTCTTCGTCAAGAGAAATGTTTTTTCCACGAGCTGGAATAGTATATTCACACGTTTGTTGGTTCTTTTGAAACTCAATGTCTTTTTTCTTTTTTTCATACATATTTCCCCCTCCTTTCCATCTCTCTCTCAGTGGACTGTATGAGTGAGGTCAGCTCGCTGCACGATGGCCTGGACCCCAGAGGTCGCGGGGGTCGCTCCCAGGCGCCGCCGCTGGCCACCGTGTACGACCGTGACGAGGCCATGAGCACCATCAGCAGCGTGTCCCAGCAGGGCCAGCGGCGGGACGAGTACCCACGTCGAGGCGGCCCCCCGGGGGGCTACATGGAGTCCCGGGGCCGCGCCCGCTCCATGGACAACCTGGACGACATCACGCGCCGCTACCCCCAGGACGACTACCCCCCACGCCGCCGCGACGACAGTCCCCGGGGCAGGAGAGGGTGCGTTGGGGTGTAGGCCGTTTTGATCCACCATTCAGGCAGGGCATGTACTCCCACCATTCAGGCAGGGCATGTAGACCCAGTAGAAGCACATCACTTGAGCGCTGCACTAGGGCCCTATGGCGTTGTCATAACTATAGTACACAACAATATTTACTTCCAGTCTGAAATGTGTAATGCATTTTTTGTCAGTTAATTACGCCAATGTTATGAAGACCATTTAGAGCTATAGCTGTGAAGCCATGTCTATGAAGAAACCTTTATCATAACCATTTATTTTTCAGTTGCCAATGCATACGTTCAGCTATCATTTTTGATAATGGTCTCATAAGAATGAAATGTCTAGGAGTGCCTCTCCCGGAAATCAGCCTTTTTCATTTCCCCCTCAACTGAAAACTTCGAATTGATCAGGTGTGCTCTTCCTGAAAGACAGCCTGTGAATCATCTTTTTGTTCTGTGGGTTAGCATTTTCAATGACTCAGTGCCACAGTCATTTCCAAGAAGCAGAAAGAGATAGGCACTGCCCATATTAGTATTCAGCAAACCCTAGCTCACCTTTAGGTTATGTAAGGTTCACCCTGGAGTGCATTGGGCCATGATTATGATTCAGGGAAGGCTCTTTATACCTGCCTAAAGTATACTCTACCTTAGACGGTTCTGGTCTTGTAAAAAAAAACCTGAAAACTCAATTTGTAGGGCATGCAGTTTAACAGCTAGTGACTTAGCGCAGCCAGCTCACATAGAACAGCTTTTCCTATTGTTTCAATAGGAACCATTGGAACACTTGAGGATAGAAAGCCTAAGTTACGCAGTAGGTTGTACATAGTGTAGGTTTAATACTTACCTTGAATAAGTGAGGGGATGTCTGACTAATGATTTCCTGACCCGTCAGTTCGGACGATGAATGGAGCAGCAGCGCCCGGAGCGGAAGGGACCGATTCGATGACCACCGCCGCCGCGACTACTCCCCCGAGGACCGGCGCCGAGGCGGGGGGGCCAACAGCGGCCTCGGCGGCAAGCGGAGCCGGAGCCGCGACGACCTGATGGACCTGGAGCGGGGCCGCAGCGGAGGCGGGCGGGAGCCCTACGATGACGGCTTCCTGCGCGAGGCCATGGAGCGGAAGAAGATGGGCGAGCAGCAGAGGGCCCGGAGCCGCGAGCGACTGGACAGCGAGAGCGACCGCTCGGACCGAGGCCGGGCGCCACGCGGACCCCCGCCCCTCCCTGTGGCCCCACCCTCTGGCCATCCAGACCGCCGCCCGTACCACGCCGAATATCCAGCCCCTCTTCCACCGCCCTACCTGAGCGAGGACGAGAGCATTTCCTCCTCCAAGAAAAGCAACCTGCGCAAGGTGAGTTGGGCTGGTTGAGACAGCCGGGAGAAGCCAGAGTGGTTTGACATCTGTGGCATATTTGCTTCATTTGGTCTGTGCTAGTTGGAACCATATGCCAGTAATTTTTTGTTTATGCTGCCAATTTTTGTGTTGGATATTTTTATATTTGCCATGCTCTTTCTTTACAGAATGGAGCCGTTAGTCGGGAGAGTCTGGTAGTGTAAGAGGTCTCACGTGGTCCATCAATGCAATTATCTAAGTCTAAGGACCAGTCCAGTTTAAGATTTGTTCATATTATTGATGTCTGTCTTATTTTATTTCCCCCAAAAAAATCACAAATTGTATGTCTACTAAGGTATGGGTCTGAGATATTATGGGAGTTGATCGTTTTTATTTTTTTCATTTACAAGACATTGTGGCTGCCGAAAGTGCCTTCTTTATGTACAGAATTGTTTCTTATCATGTTTCAGTAAAATGAGGTGTTACAGTACTTTATTATTACTTCATGAAAAGTATATGTTTTTAAATAACTTTTGAGTGTTTCATGTTTGATTACCTTGACATTGTGTGATTAGTGCAATGCATTTAGTGTGACAGTCATGATGATCACTTGCAAGATCTCATAGATTTATGAAAATTCCTTAAGTGCATATAATCTCACTGCTGTAAATTACAAACAAAGATATATTTGACGTCATATGTTGAACTTTGCAATGTACTTGGAGGCTTGGGATGTGTGGACATATGTCCCCCCCCCTCTACAACAGATTTTAGCTTGTAATACTTTCTTCTTTTTTTACATTTTATAAATTTTAACCTATGTACAGTTAACATGTAATAATGTCTGCTCATTTTGTTTTACAATTAATCAAAATGTACTTTTTACAATAAAGCATTAGAAAGAGCTACTGTTTGCTGTTTTCTACCACTAGATGTCATTAGCTTTATTTTTGGGATCGAATGCTTCAGTCCTTGATTAATGTATCATGTGGATATGTAATGGCATGCAGACACCATATATTCAGTTAGGTTAATATCTACATCCCCTTTGAATTCATCTTTTATAATGAGTTCCTCAACATTTGTAGTGATTTTTAATTGGTCTAACTTCTGCTGGCTTACTTCACTGCACTGCAAATACTACAAATTATTGTTTGACTGTAAATTTAATCCACAAAGCTTTTAATTAATATTTGAATATATTTAGAAATCAAGTTAATTGTGAAATTAGACGTTTATTAATAGGCATTGACACCATAAGATTGTTGTAGAAGGCAGGACCTCTTGAATGAAATTTTAACAGCACGGAGCCTCGGTGGTTAGTTGCCTCACAGCAAGAAGGTCCTGGGTTCAAACCCCACCTCAGCCTAGGCCTTTCTGTGTGGGTTTGCATGTTCTCCCTGTGTTTGTGTGGGTTTTCTCCCACCTTCAAAAAACATGCTGCATCCTCCTTCCAGTGCCCTGACCAGTCACTGCCAATTCAACTGCAGGCGGTCTGTGTGTCCTATGTGTGAGAAAGCCTGTCGTAATATGTTGGGTGAGCAAGTCTGGCGCAAATTGCCGTGGTATCACTCAGACTGTCGGTCCATTCGTTCGTTCTGTGGCATTAATTGGCGACCAATTTGTGTAAAGCGCTTTTTCTAGATTCTAAAAGCGCTAAAAACGAAATAAATTGAATTATTATATTTGGCCACACTGTGTTTCTGCCATGTCACTTGACGTATGACTGCAGTTTGCTGGGCATTACCTGGACAGTTATTAATTTGATATGATAATTAAAATGCTTCTAGTTGTAAGATTTTAAGGTACTTATAAAGTAAGATAAGTTTTTAAGTGTCCCATATAAAACCACAGTGTTGTGGTTTCAGTCTTTCATCCATAGAAAGAGGAATGTTCACTGTTTGCCCACACTCTGTTGGACAGCTCCACCAAAGAGAGGAAGAGAGGAGGGATAAAAAGAGGGAGAGCAGCAGAGAAGGCAGATAGATGCCAGAGGAGATGAGGACTTGCTGCCTCCTGTCTGGTGGACGTTACAGCTAAGCTCCTCACTTGGTGCCGATCAGCTGACAAGGTAAGAGCTGGACGTCAGGGGCTCTGATCCTCTCATAACAGTTTTTTTTGGGGGGGATGATATTAGACTAACAGAACATCTTTTATCTAGGTTTTAATTGTAATTATTAATGAATAGCGTTTTATATCATGTATCTTTCAAGTTTTTATATTGGTAAACATAGTATAGTGTTCCAATTGATTGTCAATTACTGAAATTGTAAGCACTGTCACATATTAGGTTGATGTAAGGTTTATACTGGAGACCTATGTGAGAGCATAGCATGACTACAGTGTGTATGTATGGGTTTCCTCTGCTCTGCCTGTCACAGGCAGGCGGGGATGACAGACAGGGTGGGAAGGTGCTTCCCTCTTGAGCACGATGTTATATTTTTGAAAGCTTTTCTGGGACATTTCCCTTGTTCTGTTTAGTTTTTCTGTGCTGGGTCACAACCATGTGAGAGAATTGATCAAGTCAAGCATAGGGGGTCAGTTGTCTTTTGAATTCCTACTTCTGTTCATTTTTACCAGACTGAAAATAAACTAAATGTAAATTAAATTGATTTGCTATAGCTAACAGCATTAAAGAAGCTCACACTTATGTGTTTATGCTGTACAATTCAGTCTGTGTTGTGTACAATTCAGTCTTTCTGACCATATCTAAAACCACTTTACTATGTCATCTTTCATCAAATTCCATTGCAATATTTCACGAAGACAAGATATGTATGGCTCATATGGCTCAAAATGGACAAAAGTCCGCTATTGTACTTCCCGACAGGGACCACATTGGGTGGTCGTCCAAGTAGGGTGGCATAAGGGCCATTTTAGGGCGGCGAGCCCCCAGGGAAGGGAATCCCATAGAGCACAGCAACAACAGTCTGTTGTGACAGTGGGGATAATGCACCCACCAACCAGTAGTTAATAACCCAATGACCAGATTACTGCCAGTCATTGGGACATAGAGCCATTTCCCCATTATGTCAGACGAGGTAATTTACAACAAATCCCAACAAACCCACAGGTCAACTGAGAAGCGGTGGCAAAAAGGCAAATCAGATTGTTTACGCAGATCGTTTATTCTTTTTTATTTTGTTTATTTTGTTATTTTTATTTTATTTTAGATTGTAAGTGTGTGACTGAGCTTTCTAGAGGACAGAGGATGACCTCATGGCCTGGACACCTAAGCTAGACACATGTGTTGCCTGGATGGTTGTTTTACACTTCTACATGTCTGTGGCTTGACAAACAAGCCATCCGTCCATCAACCCTGTCCTGGAAAAGATGAGTGGGGGACAATGGGGCCTTTCTGCCTGGGCTGATCTCTCCTCTCGGCCCTGGGCGTCTCTGTTCAGCCCAGGCCCCATTCCCCCCCCTACACATACGCCTACACTGGGGACCTTAGACTGTGTGTATGTGTGTGTGTTTGCCTGTATGGGATCGTGTCCATGTGTTGTGATCAATTGTGGTGACATGGTGCAGAGCAAGGGCCTGTTTGTTTTGTGTGAGCTTCCATCCCGTAACAATAGCAGATGACTGCGAGAAAGGGAGAGCGACCGAGGCTATCAGGGGGTGGAATTAGCTAATGGCCAGTGAAGCGAGAGCTACAACAAGAGGGGGTGGTCCAAAGAGGGAGAGATGGTGAAAAAGGAGCGAGGCCCAGAGAAAAGGGGATTGTTGTGATTAAAAGACAATTATCTGTGCACATGGACTTCCCAGGTTGGTGCGGTGTCAGGCTCGAGCTGTGCTGTTCTGCTCTGCAGGCAGGCCTTGGGAGACAATGGCCACTGTGTCCTGTGGGGACAGTGTGGTGGTGTGTGTGTGTGTGTGTGTGTTTGTGTGTGTGTGTATGGTGGGTGCGGTGATTGGGGGTGCATCTCCCCTATATGTCAATGTACTCCTACTTTAGTTTTAGGTAGGGCTTACCAATCTTTTTTACATTGCTGGTAAAGTTTGGCTAAAACCAATTTAAATATGTCATGTACATATATTTTTACAGTTGAGTGACTGTATTTGCCTGTTTTAGTGAATTAATTAGTGTGGTTGTAAATTTAGAGAATTTAAAAGTTATTTAGACTCCAAGAGATAAATAAAAGGTAGTTCAATGTTGTTGTTAATTTTTTTTTTTTAAATGTTTTTTTTTTTAATACACGCTCTTCAACCATTGTAAACCAGCCATTTTGAATTAGCAGCCTATAGATTACCATAGACTCATGGCCTAAAACTGTTTGTAATGCATGAAATCTGAGGAGAGCTCTCTAATGGGCCCTCTGGTTCTGTAGATATTCTACGGTGGGTATTGTAATGTTTTGGGGTCAAGTGGGTCTTGCCCTTAAACAGAGGTCTAGAAATGGTTCATCAAGCTCCAGATGGTTCACTCAGAGGTCACCTTAAGGGTGGGGGTCATCGTCATCAGCCATTTGGATTCTGAGCCTGGCTCTAATCCCTTATATATAAACTTAAAACACATAATTAATTTTAAGAAATATAATGCCACTACTCTTTGATTAAAGAAATTACCATACAAGAACATTCACAGGTTTGAGTAAAACTATGTTGGTAATTAATGTGGCCTTTTCAATCCATGTAATAAAAATGTTATCTACTTGAATAACATTTACTTTGTTTCATAAAGACAGATTAAATCCCTGAGTCCTGATGATCTTGTCCTGATTGACTTTACATTGTTCCATCCACCTCTAGACTCGAGAGGCTTGTTTCCCAGACATAGATTAAGCCAAGTCCTAGACTGAAAAACATTTTAAATTAAGAATCTCAATTGACATTGAGATTTAGTCTAGAACTAGGCTTGAACTATGTCTGAGAGTCTGGCCCTAAAAGTCCATTTTCATTTACTGTTCTAAAACTTTCTAGTACCCTGCATGTGGTACGAAAGGTATTACAAACAGCTAGAGGTAATGAATCCTTTAATAATGTCATAGGGTCATGCAGGGTGTAGTTCAGACAAAGATGGGCATTTATCTTTTGAATCCTCACTGTCACCCTTTCTGGTCAAAAGGGTTATTTAATAAGGAAAAGCACAACTTTATCAAATGACACCAACCCTTATGCTTTCCCTGCACCCATCTGCCCCTATCTCCTCACCTACCCTTGTCCTTGTCCATGCCCTTTGGCGCAGTAACCTAAAGAGGAACAGAGAAATGAGGACGTGCACTCCATCAATCTAAAATAAATGAATGCGCCCCGCTTCATCCCGTGTGGATCCAAATCGGCATACTGCATGGAGAGGCCTCGGAGGCCTCGATGCCTCAGCCATAACTGCTGGGCCCCTAGGACCTTGAACAGTGGGCTCCATTGTGGCCTAGGGTTATTGCAGGGTGTGTATTTATGAATGGCCGAGCCTTGAGCCGAAGACACCGAACAATGCTGGTACACTAAGGAGCTGATTTCCATATAGGAGGGGTGGTGGTGGTGGTGGTGGTGGGGGGGTCAGTTTACTCCCCCATGGTTGGGGCATGGTACAGAGAGGGGCGAGAGGTCTAGTTGGCAGCGTGGTGTGGCGTGACGCTTGGCGTGTGGTGCATGTGCGTGGCGAAGGACAGTCTGCTAGCGCTGCTGAGACAGGAGCCAGAGTCGGAGGTCTATCGGTCTCACCTACACAGGTGAGTGGCACCCAGTGGAGCGCCTCTGGTATAGTTTCACTGTACGTATCAGCCTGCTGCTGCTGGTGGTGGTGGTGGTGTGAGTCGTCTACTTTTACCTGGGAGGGATTGAGATGATTTGAAGATGTGAGGAGTCAGACTGCTGCTAAGAGTGTAATTTAGATCTGATGTTGTTTAGCTTGATATCTAGAAGACTGGTTTGTTGATTAACAATGCTCTCAGTGGATTGAGGGGTTTCAGAGCAGGTGTGAGGGAGCATGTGTGAGTGTGTTTATCTTGAGCCTGTGCTTACCAGTGTGTGTAAGTGTGTGTTTGAATTGGCCGGTTGAATGCCCAGCCATGCAGTTATTTCCGAACAGATTTTTCTCCCTGTGCCACATAAAAAAAGACCAGTTCCCTTTTTTTGCCAGAGTATCAGCATAACTATCTAGCTAGCCAGTTTCAGCTGCCTCGGACTAGGTTGTTGAGCAATATTTTTTTTTACTTTGGTTTGATAGCTTTATCATTTTAGATTTTTGATAGTTCTGACCTTTGCTGAAACAAATTTTTATCAAACCTAAAAAGATGTTAAGGTTTTCCATAATTCTTTCAGTTTATTTAATTGAATAATTCCATGTTCATCCATTATAAATGCAAGGTAAAAATCCTCAAACCAGCCAGTGAGCAGTGTTTTAAAAGTTTGAAGAGAGCTAGAGGGACCTTGGCAAACACAGTCTGCTGTCTCTGAGGCTGACCCTGTGACTGCTTGGTTTGTCGCCCCCTGCTGGGCTGGGCGGAAGAGCCAGTCGTATCATGAGAGGCGCCCTGTGGCTCTCCATCTGCCAACGGTATTGGTGAGCGCCGAGCTGGTCCAGAGACACAGAGACAGCCTGCCAGGTAGAGGATACACAGGCACAGAGGAGCTCAAACACACACACTCACACACACATATATATGTTTGGATGCGCATGTGCACTCGCTGGCATGCACGCATGCACATGCACAGGCATGCACAGACATGCACACAGAGATATTTATAGTCACAGGCACACTCTTACGCTCACACACTTGACACAGTCTCACAATCCATAGACTATTACTTGTAGCAATTGCTTTGAAGACTAAGTGACTACTATTTGTGCATATGTATTGTTTTATTCCCTATAGCTCCATAGGACGAGCTTCTTAAACCTTGGCGTGCCGTGTATAGGAAGAGAAAGGGGTGTGTTTGAGGACCATCTGCTCCTCAGAGTGTTCGAGTGGGGCGGGGTGGGGGTGTGGGGGGACCAGTGAGCATCACAGACAAACAGCAACGCAAGCTGTGAGCGGGCCTGTTCTGGGGAAAAAGAAAAAGTCCTTTAGTTTCTCGCTCACACAATGGGCAGTGTTCTGCACACAGGCTCCTATTATTCCCCCAAGGAGGCAGTGCGCACTCACTAACATACTGTATGTTATATTACCAATACAAATGTTCTTGGCACAGTTGGCTGTTTGTTTTCGGGTCGTTTTGGGTGCTGTTTGTCCATTTCAGTGACGCAAAAATGAATCACGGAAAGGTGTCGTGATGACTATAGCCTGCTTGAGGGACGGTCCAGATGATACTGTTGGCACGTCAAATGGTCATAATGGAATGGTGATATCTTGAGGCTGAACCACGGAGGGATTCACAAGAGATGTTTGAAGACTGGAGAAAGACAAAACTGGGATGCATCGGTGACATAAGTTTTCACACACTGGATTTCTTTTTTTGACAGTCAGTCATTATGTATTGACCGGAAAAGTACACAATGGGTCACAATTATTTCGCATAGTGGTGAACGAAGGTGTTGTCTAATCACACATCTCTGAATTCACATATGCTGCCTAGAATGGGACACTGCCAAAGCCTTCTTTCACCTTCTCTAACGGACTGGGTTCCTTTACGCATTCCTATAAAGAAAAGACAGCTAAATGATGTCCCCTCAAAAATCTTTGGTATGACAATGCAGTCTCCCCCTTTGTGCTTGCATGTGCAACCGCCTCAGTAATATAAACGCACGCACATGCACAAGGGCCCACACAGTTTACCATAGCACTAGACGTTGCTTTGTCCTCGGGACATACACGCCAGAGTGGGGTGGCTTCACGGTGCAGGAGGCGGGGAGGAAGGTCACATAGCTGCCATGTTGCCGTTGGGCCTACAGTGAGGGGAGTGTGTGTGGCCCGTGTGTTTTTGCTGCGTGTGTGTAGGGGGGGATGGCATGCTGCGTATTCCTTTGAACACAGCTCTGGACTGTGTGCATGCTGCATTTACTCTCCCGAACTTCTTTCCGTATTAGACGACCTTCGTTCTCGACATGTAGGGATTCCCTCCAGAACGTCCATAGCTCCGTCGATGCAATCACTGGTCCAGCGGCCTAATTGCTTTTGTAGACATGACTCATGCTACATATAATGAGGGGAACAGCGATCCCACTCGGAAAGAACAGCTGCCTTTGTTGCATTGATATGTAAAGTAGTAGGACCGTGAAACGGCGCAGTGGACTTAGCTAGCGCACTGTCCAGCACCCACGGACATGCCTCTGCTGGGAAAATATTTCACGTCTGTGACTTTGTATAAAGAACCCCAGTGATGGTTCACTTGCCTTTTTGTATCTCGTATGGATATAAATGTTAATGAGTGTATGTCCTTTTCAAGTTCAAACTCAAGTGTGGGTAAATATTGTGCTAAAGCAAGGTCTGGGATCAAACAATAATCAATGGGTTTTGACTTCACTATTTTTAATTCAGGCACAACAATCTTGGCATGGAAAATTAAATATCCTCAAAAAATACTGAAGTGAGCGCCATATCACAGGGATTTAATGTCTGAGTGTGGAAATCATCTGAAACATCCTCTGAAAACACATCCTACACTGGCTAAGAAACTAGAGTCCAAAGTGATAACGATATGTTATGTGGCCTGTTAGATTATGTTAATATGTCTGGACGTAAGCTACACCTACCTACCATATGCCTCTCTTCAGCACATTATTCAAAGTGATGTGATGAATCAGCAGGCGTTGCCACAAGTTTCCCTCCCCAGAACCGGGCGTGAGCGTGATCTGAGGTTAGCCTGCTTGCGTTAGACCTAAGACTGGGAGTCAGGAGTCATGCTTACGGTCTCGTGGAGCCAAGGAGCCGTATGTCAGGAGAGCAGAGGGGGACAGAGGAGAGGAATGCATGGAGTGGGCCATCTAGCAGGCAGGGAAATCAATGCCTTTTCCAAATAGCCCACGACTCACAGCCGCACAGACCCGCGCTCACTTAGTCTCTCTCCTCCCGCGGCTGCATCTTTCTCCATCCCTCCTCCTCTCCTTGACCCCTGGCCCTGTCGCTCCGTGCAGAACCCACCGCCCAGGACCCCCGTTGAGACAGGGAAACCCGTCTGGGAGAAAGTAGAACCAAGAGGCAGAAAACAGAGAACTAAGAGGGAGCTGGAGCCTGGTGCTGAGGCTGGTATGAGGCAAGTGCTGAGTGATTGTATCAATCTGCAGGCTTCGCTTTCCCTGTGTGTATATGTGTGTGTGTCGGTGTGTGTGTGTGTGTGTGTGACTTCGTTTTGTGCTGCTCGTTTGTCAGTCCATCAATAGTGCCCTTGTTGAAGCTGTTGGTTGCTGGTGGTGGTGGTGGTGGTGTCACTGGCCTGGCCTGGCCGTTGTGCTCTGTCCCTCCTGCCATTGCTGATGCATGGCCTCTCCGCCTTTTGTTTGAGTGCAGATAGAGGAGGTTGACGCAATGCCGAAGAAAAGTCAAGCTTGTCGCAGGCTATAGTGCTTAGTGGTGAGTGGGTGAAGGGGCCAATACGTCTTGAAATGGGACGGCTTTCAGACGTGATGTGTGGTGCTGTCTTCACGGAAATGGCACAGAGAGGTAGGAGATGAGTGGTGCCAGAAACAGCCAGATGGGACTAGAAACCAGGAAGAGTGAGGTTGCTTGTCACAGGCAGAGAGAGAGAGAGAGAGAGAGAGAGAGAGAGTTGGCATAGGCGCCATGTCCTGTTTGAGAATAGGATTGCATGTTCCACCGTCCCGAAATAGTCAGACACTCCCCACGCAGAACCCTCTAAATCCCTGTATTTGCCCCTATTTTCTGTTCAAACAGGGCTTAGTCTATCCCCTTCTGTCATCAGAGGACGTCATGATGAGTTAATCACAGAGCTCTCCGACACAATCCACTCATAGGCCCACCATCTGCAGCCACCAACTGCTCCAACGACAGGCCGAAGTCTCCTTCTTGCCTCACATAGCATGATTGACACACACACGCATATACACTTACTCACTCAATCACTCATTAAGTCACTCACACACCATGGGAGTCCAAGCCACTGATGGGTGACGCCACTCGGTGAGGTGCTGGGGGTTAGGAGAGTGTGTCATGGTAGAGGACGGGGTCGTCAATGAGGGCCTTGTCCGGTGACAGCGTCTGCCGTGTGGCTGCTCCAACAGGTGCACGTTGCCTACGCGTGGGCTACGGTGGCGTGTGACCCTCACTACGTCTCTTTGTAAGGGAGAGGCCATTGCACTGTCGCGTCACTGGCGAGGTTGATGTCATTGCCTGATGCTGACGTCACTTGTTTTGTGTGTGCGTGTTTTTTTTCTTTTTCGTTCAAGAGGAGTGCAGGGAGTGGGCCATCCAGCTGTCTGTGTGTGATTCCGTGCCCTCTGGTGAGCTAAACCCTACTGTTGCTGCCAAGCTGTGCCAACTGAGAGTTGCTGTCGTCTTCCTTCCAGTCACGTATCATAAGTTCAAGGTGAATCCCTTTAAATGTTTTTCTCCTTTAGCTCAACCATTTACACAGTCATTTTGTTTATGTGGTACAACATTTGGCGAATGTTGAATATCATATTACTTGGCAGTTTTGTTCTAGGCCTACTGGACTGGTGTTATGTTTCTAATGGCCAAAGTAACATGATCTATAACAGAGTCCAGTAAACAAAGTAGAAAACAACTGTCGATAAGTCTTTATATTTGATTTTCATCATTAGCTTTATGATAACATTGAAACCAACAAAAAACCTGTACTCTAACCCAATTGCAAAATGCATAATGTAATTACCGATAAATGCTTCGCTTCCTCTCTGTATTGTAAATGGAAAGGTTACGGCAGAGATTATTTTGGTTAACGGATCAATTGTCTTTTCCAGATATCTATGGTCCAAGGCTAGCCAGTGACCATGTGGTGTTTGGAGCTGTTTTTACCATTGTTGCTCATCATTAAAGGTAATACTTTTGGGTTCCACCTCCACTTTTTAAGGTGAAACCGTCCGATTAGTTTCCCTGTTATACAAATACTTTAACAGAAAGGATAGGACTAAGAATTGTAAGACTTGCTATATTCAGCCATAGTCGGCACTTTCAAGTAGCAGGTCCATCGGGGGTGGGGGCAGCGTTCCAGCCTGCTGTTCTAGTGCAGTGGGATGGCTGGCTGTCCTCCATCCTGCTTGGCCATGTCCCTCTCACCCAGACAGAGGTGCCACTGACATAAACATCCTCCATGGGGTCCTCCTCTCTCATCTCTCCATCTCTTGGCTAGCTTCCACCGTGCTCGTCCTCTTCCGTGTCTACTTTTTTCACTAATTCCTGTCGACTTCCTCCTGTATTTTCTACCTGTCCGTTTCTCTCTTCCTGTCATCCCAGATGTCAATTCCCAGTGGAACGTATGGGTGCCTCGGGACATCTCTGCCATGACCAACTCCTGCGTGGTCATCCCGTGCACCTTCATGTACCCGTCCAGTATCCGGCCGTACCGGGGCGTCCACGGTATCTGGTACTTTGGCCAGCCTTACCCCCAGCTCTTCCCTCCCGTCGTGTTTAAGTCGCGCACGGACATTGTGCACGAGAGCTACAAGGGGCGCACCAAGCTGCTGGGGGACCTGTACCAGAGGAACTGCACCCTGCTCATCAACAACATCGGCATAGAGCACTCCGGCCGCTACTACTTCCGTGCCGACCTGGGAGGGGCCAACATCTACACCTATCCTGATTTCTCTGAGCTGAAAGTGCTGGGTAAGTGGAATGACAGCGTTGAGTGCGCCAGTTCTAAAAAGGGTTTCGGACACGTCCATTGGAGTTGGCTTGTCACGTGCATGCTCATTCATTTGAGGGTCACTCCCACTGTGTCCTGCAGACCAGCCCACCATCGACCTCCCCGAGGAGATCATCAGCGACGAAAGCCTGGAGTTGACGTGCTACGCCCCAGACAACTGTCCCGAGCTGACCCCGGAGATCCAGTGGATGTACACAGACTTCCTGCCCGACCCCGAGTTCACCACCGACTACCTTGAGGACAGCAACACGGCTGTGATGTCCAGCACGCTCACTTTTACGCCTCGGCCCATGCACAACGGGCAGCTTCTGGGCTGCAGGGTCTACTACCCCAACACCACCCTCGCCTATGAGAGGCTTGTCTCCCTCGACATCAAGTGTAAGTGTCCAGATCATTTAGTGGTGTCCAGATTTAGATTCAGAGATGCGTTTACCATTGAATAATGCCTGTGTGCTTCCTAGATGGCCCGAAGTCGGTTTGGGTGAACGTGTCGGCGGAGGTAATGGAAGGCAGCTCCGTGACCTTGCACTGTGAGGTGGACAGTAACCCTCCGCCCCGAATCTCCTGGATGTTTGGGGATGAGGAGCTGCTGTGGGACACCGCCTCCAACATCTCCCTTTCCCTGGACGATCTGACCCCAGAACAGGAAGGCATCTACACCTGTGTGGGGGACAACGGCTACGGTTCCATGAACACCTCCATGTACCTGTCTGTCAAGTGTGAGTACCCTCCATTCCCCCACGTCTCCTGCTTTTTCTGAAATTCAGATGAAGCACTTTTGTAGAATATGCGGTATCCACCAACATTCCCCTTTGCACAGTGTTTCTCAACGGGGGCGTTCCGATAATGTCGGGGGGCACTAAATGCACTTTATTTGAAAGGGGAGCGTTGAAGTGTTCTTGGAGGGGCATTTGTTTAAAGGTACATTTACACTAAAGATTCACGACAAGACTAGTTAAGTTGCAACTAGTGTACGTGCAAAAGAATGCAATCTGCATTTTGCAACATTCAAAAAATTGTCACTGTTTTGAAGTGTTTCTGTCAGCTTTCAGTAGTGCAGCGCCCTGCTGCCTCTACGGGAACGGGACAACTAAAGTAGGGCCTCGAGGCGCTATCGTATACCTTTATAAAGCAAAAAACATAAAAGTAAAGCTAAACGTTAGCTCATTCGCTAGCGGAGGGTAATGCTACAGGATTTGTGTTTATGGTTTATGTGGTATGGACCTGGATAATGGAAAAGGGGGTGCTAGCCCAAAAAAGGTTGAGAAACACTGGAATAGCACATGACCTGCCCGGCTGTTTATTTTTCTCTCTTCCCTTTTCCCCAGTCCCGCCTCGCGAGCCCACGGTGAACAGCTCCATGACGGTCCAGGAAGGCGCCTCCTTGTTCCTGCACTGTAGCACCCAGGGGAACCCCGCTCCCACGCTGACGTGGCTGAAGGACGGGGAGCTGGTGGGCACCATCACGGCTGACGAGCTGTCCGTGCTGGAGCTCCTGGAGATCACGCCACAGGCTGACGGGCAGTACCGCTGTCTGGCAGAGAACGAGCACGGCCGAGCTGGCAGCTCGCTCAATATCACCGTAGAGTGTGAGTGGGTTTAATGCCCTGTAATACAAATCACAGTAAGAGCCGATGTAGCCATAGCCCACCAGAGCTATCTAGTAAAGACATACTACTTGATAGACTGCTACTGTACATTTTTGGTTATAAACCATACCAACCCACATACCTCATCGAATAAATGCCAAGTCACTTCGCAAGTACGATCTTTGCTTGCTCCCCAGATGGCCCTGTGTTCCTGGAAGAGTCCAAGTGCACGGTAGTGAGAGAGGGCGTCCAGTGTGTCTGCATGGGGACCGGCAACCCTGAGCCTACCATTGAGTTCTACCTACCGGACCTCAACATCACGATCAACGAAACCGACCGGCGGTACAACTACTACACGCACACGGACGGACACACGTCCACGGGCATGATCAAGCTCAGGGAGAAGGGCGACCGGGCGGGGAGTGGCGGCCCCGCTGTGAACGTCCACTGCACCATCTCCAACATGCACGGGACAGACAACTTTCCTCTGGAGCTCCAGCAGGAGAGTGAGTGAGCACTGTTTCTACAGGGAATTAAAGGGTGCTGCAGTCAAAGGAGCTTGTGTTGCATTCACCTCAGTGGCCCTTGACTTCAGATCTGGCTGCGAGCCTTTTGTAATATTGTAAATGTTCTGCATCTACTTCCTCTGGCTTGTTTTGCAGAAAAGTACATGATGGCGGTTATAGTTGGCACCATTGGTGGAGTGGCTGTTATAGCCTTCATCATAGCAGCCGTGAGATACGTGGGACACAACAACAAGAAGTGAGTATACGTCGCCAAGTAACGGAGGTGGCGGCGCGAGCCACAGGTGGTCAATGTCCTCTTAAGACATTTCTGAATTCAGGATAAGGAAACACTTAAGCCTAGTCATCCATTCTAAAGCCTTTTTCTTTTATACATGACCGCATGTTTGATTAACGGACGTGTGAATTATGGCCAAGACCCCAGAGCAAGTTGGATTGGATGGATAAGCCATCATAGGTATCTTTACAAAATGTTGGAGATCCACATTGACTGCTTGTGGAAAAGGTTAGCTAGCTAGACTAACCATATCGTCGGCAGCCTCTATTCTCTTCCTTGACACTGCTTTATATCCTTGACCTGCTACGCTCAATATCATTCAGTTAGCTCACTTTAACAAAAGTGCTTCAACATTCTAGCTGCAGGTCAAAGTCAGACCAAAGCTCGCTTTTCCCAGCAAGTCACCCAGAAAAGGGTGTCAGCTCAGCAACTAAACCCATGAAATAACACACGTCAACCAAAACGGGTCTTGAGCATAACCTCTATGAGCAATGACCCTCGTTTTAAAATGGATGCCCAGGCTTGGAGTGTCGCCCTGAGTTAGTGGCAGTGAGACCGAGTCTGATTATGTGACTCCGTCCCCCAGAGAGAATGGCAACCCTGGGCAGGACCTGGTCTCTAAACTGGAGAATCCAGCGTTGTACTACAGCGCAGTCAAGAAGGACAAACAAAGTCTGAGGAAGAAAGTGGTGAGACATACTGATGACGACGACAATGATTAGAATGGAGGATGGGTTGGAGAACCATTCTCACATGGCCGCTGAAAGCCCTACCAGTTTGTGTTAAGATGGACTCATTGTCACTTTTTACCAGTCTGAACTTTGGACTATGTTGTGCCTTAATAAACAGTGGTGAATAATCCAACCTTAAACTAATCTCCATAAAGGAGGACATTTAAGGTCTCTTCAATCTCACTCCCACTACCAATCAAGTAGTTACAACCTTTGAAAACACTGTTTTCTCCTGCTTTCATTGCTTCTCTGCTTTTTTCTGTCTCTGTTTCTCTTCCCTAACTCTTGCACAGCTTAAGACAGAGCTGTTGGGCTCAAAGTTTAACTCCATTCTTGAGGAGAGCACGGTAAGGTTCTGAAACACCACCTAAAAAGTGCCAGCCTTAGTGATAGAGAGCATCCATCAACATATCAGCTTCCTTGTTGTGTATTGTGAAACGTCTTAAAGACTCTAGTTGCATGGCTGCGTCTGAACTAACAGAAATCGCCAAACTGCATCAATCTCTTTATCTGCATTTATTTGAACCGATTACTAATCTTATCTTTTGTTAATGGTGCCTCATACTTTATTTTCTGCTCTTTTCTAACGGGCGCCTACTTGCTTTTCTGAAATGTTCCTCTCTCTTTCTCTCCATAGGGAGAAGAAGGGGATTTTCAACCTGTGGGCTCTTTGGCAGAACTGGAGAGGCGAGAGCTGAACTATGCCGCTCTGGAGTTCATCGGAGGCCGGCCCAGAGAAGTAGTCTTAGGGAGGGGCGATGACAGCAGCGACTATACGGAAATCAAGGCCAAATGAATCGCAATCCTTCCCTGATTCCTCGGCTACGCGGGACACAGTGGCAGCCATGTCCAGCTACCATCCATTGCCTAAAATTCTTTTTTTTTGTCTATGGAAACTTTACCACACATACAGCCGCCCCCCCCCCCCCCTTTTTTCTTCTTCTTTCCTAGCAAATAACCTGATCTGGTTTATCTTGAGTGCCCTGCCACAGTCACCGGTTTGCATAAGTATCAGATGAGGCTACCCTCACAATCTGTGACCGATGCTACTTTTTGGTTCACCGCTTGAATCAATGAACAGTGATAAAAGATCTTCATATTTTCAATGTGCGTCCCCTAGTTATTTAAGCTATTGGTACCCAAACCCCTTACATGTGTGCTGTTGGCTACCACCATTTCATCCAAGTTGCCTCCATTTTGTCTTATTTTCAATTTCCCCATACGTTTCCGTTAGATTTTTATTCATTTTGCTATTAATTATGGCGTGTCTGGGGCTCCCTTTCTTTTGACCATTGCCGTCATCCTCTGTTCTTATTCTACGTTATTCCTTTATATTTGTCACCGTGTCTGCTGCCAGTCGAAGCGTCAGGGAATGGGAGGAACGTGATTTATGTTTTCTTTCTTTCTACAATGGCCCTGGTCCAGGAAAACAGGGTTGACCTTCCAACCCCATCTAGTGGTGATCGCATTATACATCCCTACATGTTCCAAAAGGTGTCTTCAAGGTCAATTCAGTTGAAACCATTCACATCTTCTTTCTCAAGTTCAGTAATTATAGATTGTGTGTTTTGACCCTGCAGTTTTTGAAGATAATTGAAAGTTATGGTTATAATTCCTGGGATTTTTTTCTTTCTTTTGTGAAAAGACAAATAAGGGTGGGTTCACTCAATTCATCTGCACGTCTTGAATACACTTACATTTAAGTGTATTTAAAAAATGCATTGTGTTCTTTGGGAACGATACAGCTAATATCCGTCATAAAGCAATGACTGTTTTGGGGTGATGTGATTTCTTCTCATTTGGTATTTTGATTTTACTTCCATCCCCAGCGGTTATAGCTTAAACAAATTGGACATTTTACATTAAAGTGCTTGCGCAACAGGCCAAAGTGCATCTCGTTGAGACAATGTGTTTGTGTGTGTGTTGTGTGTGTGTGTGTGTATGTGTGTTCAAACAGTGCTGAAAGATCAGAGGACACTGATCACTAGGGTTCTTAAGGGGAACAACGAGATTGCTTCTCGCAATGTTTTTACATGGTCATAAATTGTGGAGTTGAAATTGTGGAGTTGATGCTCATTGTTAAAGGGTTGCCTCAGAATGTTTGAATGACACAAAGGGAAGTTGGCCCACCAATTAGTTGTGCTATTCAAATATACTGGATCAGCTCATGTGACGTAATATCAAAGCTCACTAATAGTCTAACAAGATAATGATTACCGTATGTTAATAAAATATTAATAAACTGTGCATCGATTGCTAAGAGGGTACCACCATGTAAATACTGTGCAAGGCATATGGCAATAGCTCAGTAGACCTGGTACAATGATTGTTCATAGCTATCTAAAGTAGCAAGTAAAGAGTATCCCCTCATCCACCTTGTTTTACACCGTCATCATAGTCATTTTATAGATCTTACAAAGCCATGATTGGTATTCAAATGGGGTAAAAAAAATATGATGGCTGAGAAAAGGTGAACATTCTTAGAGACGTGTGTTATGTTGAGGTCAATTAGAAATGTATCAGATTGAATGACAGTAATGGCATATGTCATTAACTATTATTTTTAGTTCATCTTGGGGCTCTAAGATGTCCAACACGTATCCAGACATTGTCAACATGGACACATGGACACCAGTAACTCATTGCCTAAGAGGGCTTTATTTTGGGGGAATAGAATGGAGAAATCGTATTTATGTCTCATCTAATCTTCTGTCTCAGTGTGTGTTGTAAAGCACATTTGTACATTCTTTACTTTGTGGTGATTATAATTATTATCATGAAAAGTTTTTATTTCGATATAATTGACACAATAATGTTTATCATGATTCTGCAATCTCTGCACATTAGCACTGTTGTTACTTAATGTCAATAAGTTGTCTATAAAGATGTTGGTTGACGCTCTTCTCTAAAGCAAATTCAGTTGTTTCATTTCTGCACAATATAAATAAAGTAAACGTAAAACAAATGGTTGTTGACAGATAAGAAAATGTCCTGACTTCTTGAGGTCATGCTATCTTTTTTCAGCATCATCTGATCAAGCTGTAATGATATATAAGATAATGGTAGATCATATAATTTTTCTGGAATGGGTATACTGTAAGTCTACCAACATTATCACCCAACATAAAACAAAAATACACCATGCAGTTCACAGTTACAAAATGTTTATAAAAATGTGACTTTAAGCAATTATAGGCAACAATTCTACATTAACGGATTATCAATACATTTCTTTTGATAGCACATTATATTGTCTATGGGAGACTGAAAAAAGTGTGGTTCAGATCAGTCCTCTTGAAGTCTCAATATTTAACAGTAATTTTGTCTGCCACCAGGCACCATCTCCTGCAAAACTGTGACAAATTGCTTTATGGCACATGGAAGTGCGTCACTAAACCAGGAAGTACGGTGTCCATTTTAGGACACGTGTCAGTCTCAGTCGTACTTTGTATTAATCGCATCAAAACTTGTGGTCATTGTCGCTAAAACTTGCTTTCAAAGTAAGTTTAACGAAAAGTTGTATTCATTGTCCTAAAAACTTAGTATCATTGTCATCAGGATTTGTTTTCAAAGTCAGTATAACAAAAATGTTGTTTTGATCTCACCACAAGATGGTGTCATTCTCAGTTGGCTGTGAATCTCATCACGACTTGTTTTCAATGTCAGGCTAAGCAGAACTTGTTCTCAATGTCACCTGAACTTGCATTGTTTCTCACCAAGACTTGGCCTGACTAGTGGAGCAGCGCCGCTATTTGCATTATTGGTCTGGGTAGTGGCTAATGCCATAAGCCGTTAGCTCCCCACATTGCTGGCTAATATAGGCTAATGTTACCAAAAACGAATTCCGCAGCAGCAGCCATGACAATAGCATAATGTTACTACCCGGCCCTAGCCAATTAAACTTAACTCAGCTAATGAATGCTAATGAGCAATGTGCGTAAACGCGCGTTCACCACTGAAAATGGCATGTGATTTGGGAGGGAAGAAAGAGGAATAATTAATAAAAATATATATAATATTTTTTAGTGTTCAAATATTTTTAAATGTGCTAGAGTCTAGACTCTAAGGAATCACACACATATATGATTGTCTACATTATGGGCCCTTTAATGCTTCTAGCATATGGCGCGAAGAGGATATTGCAACTAAGGGTACTGAGAGGAACTTATGTGTTCAAACGTGTTGCAAACTAACATGTTGCAATTTATAACCCTTGCATGATAGAGCTGCTTGGCAGATTATAAACCATCTTCCACTTTATTATGTTCAGTAGACTGATGAATTAATGTGGTCTAAACAATGTAGGGTAGACTGGGGACGGTTGAAACAGGAGACGGTTGCAACAATTCTTATTCCTCCAATCAGAATGACACGTATGCTGCAGATGCTCAGTTAGACCCTCCCCCCAACAGCAAGACTTAAGACACATTCATCATCTGCTGTAACTTGAAAGTAATTTTTTGATGATCTTTGCTCTTGGTTTCCTGATCTTTTGTATGAATTAACTGAAACTTAATTAGTTTGAATCTTTGTTTTGTTGACTTCCAGTGACATTTAGACAGGTTAGCATGTTTCAAGATCAGTGTATCTAGCGAACACATGGTGTTCTGTCACGGTTGAGGACGGTTGCAACAAGGTTGAGGACGATTGCAACAAGCTAAGCAGATATATCAAAATAGACTACACAACAGTATTTTTCATTGTACACAAAAGTGCAGTTCTCCCAAATACAAATTTGTGTTTATTTTTTTTTACATACACAAGTAATTAAATTGCATCTGTAACATCTGCACATTAACTCAAGGTAGGCTTATGTTCTACACATAAAGAAACAAAACCCAGTAATTGTTATTTGATAAATATTACTAAATTAATCAATAATTCTGTACTATTACTACAAAACAATACATCTTTTCTGAATACTATGCTCATAGAGAGTTAATTGGTGAAATGTAATGGATTTTTAACATGTTGCAAGCCTCCCCAGGGTTGGGGTCAGATGAAACATCTGACTTCCTCCATTCAAATGAATATTGTGGACAACATGTCATATGTAATCATCTTTAAATTGCATGGGTAATTAGACAGATGTAAGTTTAATATATACAAGTTTGGTTGGCCTATGTCAATTAGTCTGACTTACTGAGAAAAACGCAAAAGGTATTGCAACTGTCCCGAGTCTCCCCTACGTTAGTGCTGTCTAATGTTATTGATTAGGAAAGCAAAACGGCTACATATTTAAAGGGTTTCACTGTCTGCTGCTTATTGTGGCTGTGGAGCAACCCAATTTAGTTGCACGCTACAGAGCAACTGAACTGTTCATGTACAGAAGGCCACATACAGGCTTTATTTTCAGCACCATCTACTGGTTGACTTCACGATTGTCATTGTGGTGTAAATGTTGTTTTAGATGAGTACTTATACCATTCCTTTATTTAAAAAGTAGATGAAAAAATAAGTATTAATGCTCAACAAACTTAAGGGGCTGTTTCATGTTAGCACTTTGGCAAATTGTTTATTAACCTAGTTATTGAAAGTGCCTGAGCCAACAATTTGAGTAATATACTTAGTCAAACATGACATTAGCAACAAAACACATTGGCTATCTGCTCAATATCCTGATGATGTTAACATGGGGCATGTGTTTGTCCAGCATTTGCCCACAACCTAAACATGTTTGTGAAACAGCTACTGTACAGTAGCTACATTGATGGTCTACTGGCATTTATATGTTTACTGTAAGTGTATCTTACCCAGCATACATTTGTCTTTGGATCATATTGGTTCACAGAAGGCATTACAGAAGAAAGATGCAAGGGAAACTGTCAACACTTAAGAATGAAAAGGGTTTACCCTACTAGTCAAATCTTCCATTGTATGTGATTGACAAAAGCGACAGTAGGAATTCGATGCCAGGTGAAATATAGTTCAATTTATTGTTTTGGATGATCACCATTGACAAAATTATTGTAGTATTCAACATCAGAATTCTAACTCTGGAAGCATCAAAGGGATTGCAGTGTGTTAAAGGTTGGCTTTGTGCAACACCCTGTTGTTGTCTGTTGCAATTGTACTACACATCATACATTACAGAGCTAGCTAGAGACATACAGACCTAGAGTTTTACAAAATATGTAAAAAAATAAGCCTCTCTTTCTCTCTCTCTCTCTCTCTCTCTCTCTGCACTCCGCAGACTTCAGTATAGTAAAAACCAGTTTGAAGAAATAGAGGAAGGTTTTTGGCAGGTCCACCACAGTAGCTGGTTTTACAGTCAGGCATGCACAGTCTCGGCTTTAGTGGTTGTATTTTGTTGCTTTGAATTTGGAGTTTCTCAAATACAAAATGTGATCCAAGCACAGATGTTTTTGTCAAAATTTACTTTCATGGCTAAAATACCACAGGTGTTGTCCATTAATCCTATCGTAAATATCACTACTCATGTACGTATTTACATGGTGTTGGAAAGTAGACTCCGACAGATTGTCGAACCTTGGATCCTGGAGGAGCAATGCGGATTCCGTCCTGGTCGTGGAACAGTGGATCCACTCTTTACCCTTGCGAGGCTGTTTGGGGGTGCATGGGACTTTGCCCATCCAGTCTACATGTGTTTTGTGGACTTGGAGAAGGCCTATGACCGTGTCCCCCGGAGAGTCCTGTGGGGGGTACTACGGGAGTATGGGGTACTGGGGCCGTTGCTACGAGCCATTCGGTCCCTATATAACCGGAGTGAGAGTTGTGTCCGTATGCTCGGCACAAAGTCAAATACGTTTTCAGTGGGTGTTGGACTCCGCCAGGGCTGCCCCTTGTCACCAGTTCTGTTTGTGATTTTCATGGATAGAATCTCAAGGCATAGCCGGGGGGAGGAGTGTGTCCAGTTTGGGGACCTCAGAATTGCATCTCTGCTTTTGCGGATGATGTGGTTCTGTTGGCTTCTTCAGACTGTGACCTTCAGCATGCACTTGAGCGGTTTGCAGCTAAGTGTGAAGCGGTCGGGATGAGAGTCAGCACCTTCAAGTCTGAGGCCATGGTTCTCTGCCGGAAAACAGTGGAGTGCTCTCTCCGGGTTGGGAGTGAGTTGCTGCCCCAAGTGAGGGAGTTCAAGTATCTAGAGATCTTGTTCACAAGTGAGAGAAAAGCTTTGGGTAGTGACCGAAAGAATAAGGTCGCGAGTACAAGCGGCTGAAATGTGTTTCCTCCGTAGTGTGGCTGGGCTCAGCCTTAGGGATAGGGTAAAGAGCTCGGTCATCCGGAGGGAGCTCGGAGTAGAGCCGCTGCTCTT
>JAVQIZ010234660.1:0-22471 GCA_036023535.2 Galaxias brevipinnis | reverse complement strand
CCCACATACACACACACACACACACACACACACACACACACACACACACACACACACACACACACACACAGAGTGAACAGTGCCTCTCTGCATCAACAATGTAATTTCCAGTGATTGGTATTTAGCAATGTGGAGGCATTTGCTGTGTCAGCAGGATCCACGAGGAGACACAATAACAGCACTGTGATGCACAATGGCCTATGTGTACGAGTTTGTTTGTTTGTTGTCTGAGCTGAAAAAAAAACAAGGCCTGCCTAGGCCTGGCAACAAGCATGTTTCTTGTGCGCCTATGAGAGTATTCACAAAATAAAAGCACATACACACGCAGACGCTCAGAAGCCGTGCCTCTGGGTACTGTGATCAAGTCCAGTGCCTATGTCTCCAGGTCCCACTAACTCATCTAATGACCTGTTATTACCAGCAGCGGGCCAAGCTGATTAAAAACCCAACAGGCACAGTTACTCTGCCATCCATCAACAAACTACAGCAAACAAAGAACTGAACTAACTGGGGCAGACATTGAGATGTTATGGTATATTTAGTGCTAAAAGTGTATACCCTTTGTGTCTGACCTAAATATTTTATTTCAGATGTTAATGACACCCCAAAAAACCTGCTTACTGGTGTTGTTTAAAGGTGAACTATGTGTACATCATTTTGGATCAAAGAGTTTATTTT
This sequence comes from Galaxias brevipinnis, assembly GCA_036023535.2. NCBI lineage: Eukaryota > Metazoa > Chordata > Actinopteri > Galaxiiformes > Galaxiidae > Galaxias > Galaxias brevipinnis. Next base: position 21,793 of record JAVQIZ010234660.1, on the reverse strand, counting down.
AAGATAGCTGCGATGAAACATGCGCACGCCATTCCGCCATTTTTTACTATACCAGCCACTGACAATCTATGTCAGCAAGCCCTCATTGCTAATGAGAGCAGTAATTGTTGGAGATAAACTGCAGGGAAAGAAATCTCTTTCATTATCCAAGCCCCCGAGAACTTAAGAGAGTCAAACTCCAGGTGTAACCTGCATATTGGCAAGGAGATGGCTCGTCACTGCGCATTGCGTCGATCGCCAGGCTTTTCGTGTTGTTGTTAAGCACCAGTACAATGGGGGACGGGGGTCAAATATCGGACTTAGTGGATGCAAGACCTCTTCAAGCGGATTCCTTGTTAATATTGCACCACATCGACGTGTTCAGTCTCTCGAGGCAGAATTAGCAACAGGCCGGTCTTACACTAGAACTGTGTCCAAAGCTTCCGCTATCCAGCATCGGCAAAGAAAAAGTGCGTGCATAAGCAGACTGTCCACGGGCATACACAGTCCAATTTGCATCTGAAATGCCTTTAATTGCTTCCATCAGCAGAAATGGCCTTAATTGTTTGAATCAGTAATAAAACAATACACTTTTGGACTGGAGAGTCATAATATTTTTTTGGATTGCTGTTTTCTATGCAACAAGCCAGAGTACCAGTCCACTTGATGTGGCATTAACACGTTTGTGTTACACTCAGCCGTCATTAGATGCTCTTTCGCACATGCTAATAACATATGAAGTATAGGCTACGCGTCAACACCCAGCAGCTAATGGCATGCTAAGCGGTCTATAAGCGGAGAGGATAGAAGTCCATCAAAATAGTTTTCCACTACTACAAAGCCAACAGCGTGCAAGCCGATAAAACCATGAGTCAATCATGCCAGCAGTATCAGCATTTCAAAACCAGAAACAATTTAGAGAAGCCTGTGAACACTTATCACCCAGGCCCATGATCGCTTGAACAGGAAACGATTGAATCTGAAGTGTGAAGTTTGATTTTACCTTTACTTTGCGTTTCCTCTCATTAACCCTTTCATAACCTCAGGGCAGGCCATGCCAAATAGGACAGCTCCAGTAAAATTGGATTGAATGCCACAAACAATAGCGTAATTGCAAAACATTCACTATCAGTCAAAAGTTTGGACACACTTTCACATTGAGGTGTATATTATACATACAATTAGCAGTCAATATTTCATTTAAAAACAGATTTGGGAAGCTATGGTATAACAAACATATTCTCACAAAATAGGGATAGGGTATCCCCATATTTGTGTTTCTTTCATTAATGTAAAAAACACATTTTTGTGTGTGGGGTTGTTTTGAGCCAGACAATCTAAAGGCCTGTCTGGCTGTATCCTTTATGGCACCAGCAATTTCCCTGAAGAAATAAGACATCACCAGAGCACAGAGCATTTGAGAAGGGGATGTGGGTAGAGCAGGGGAGAAAAGTGCCTGTCTGGTGTTACAAACACATCAACCCATCAGTCAAGTGCAACAGAATGGAATAGAATAAGAGTTGCCTATGCCAGATTATTTTGTCTAGGGTAAGAAAACAGTTCCTCAGCATAGGCCAGAAAAGGTATTTCAGCACCTTGCTTTTGCTGAGTAGCCGTATTCTATCTCTTGCCGTTTAGCTGGTTTAGAGTTCCATACTCAGCTAAACTGGCAAGACTCCCTCTAGGATCACTTTGTGTTGGCTCTTCTCAGATCTGAGGAGTACTCTCTTACAACAGCAGTACTCAACTCCCCATCCTAAAACACACAGACCCGTTCCTCCAGTCCTCCCCCGCCTTCCTCCATCCATCCATCCATCCATTGCATTGGAGGGGGGGGGCATTTATTTTGCATGTGCCTTTGATTGTTTACAAGGTTTGGTTCTTCACAACTTCTTCTGAAGCAATAACCTATTTTAAGGCAATAACCTCTTCTAAGTGGAAAAGAAGCACCAGATTAGACGGTGTAAGCGAGAGAGAGAGAGAGAGAATGTATTTCCTCCTATGGCGGCTTGATTTAAAGCCTGTTCGGGTCAGCCCGATTCTGGGTCGCCGTCTCCCCGTGGGTCGCTCGGAACCAGGCCAGCAGCTAGCTGGAGACAGCGGCTACAAAGACAAAGTCCCGCTGCATAGCCACACCTGGGATCTTCTGGGCTGAACCACGAAGGTAACAAATCTACGGATGAGCCTGATGAATGCCTGTGTAATGAAATGCCAAGGCAGTAGGCGAAACTTTTTAGGTAAAACCTTTCAAAGATTTAGTCCCACAATAAAGGATACACCATGTCTAGATTACTTGTTCATGTGGAAATGGGTGCTTGGAAGAGGCCCATGCTAAAACTACTGTGTGAGATGACAACAGTGTTGCTTTTCTCACAGCAGTTCCACTGACCTGGAGCAGCAGCTGTAGCTGGAGATAGCTGCTGGGACGGGGACAAAACTCCACTGCTTCATTTCTGCAATGTGTGAGGACCAGTCTGCAGTCAGCGCTCAACAAAAAACATATTACACTTTCCTTATTTTACATGATATAGGCTAAATATTCTGTCCCATTACTTGTTTCTCCTGTTCTAAGAAGTTGCTTGTATTTTAGATAATATTTGTTCATCTTTTTCTAGCGCTGTTGTTTTGTACCTGCTAAATTCAGGGTCATTAAATGCTGCACAAAGAAATCTGCACGCTGCTGCTCTGCTCTCTGAAATGCAACACTTGTTTTTTTTATTTTCGGTTCAATGACCAGTTACTGCTTGTCAGCACAATTTTGTCAAAAACAGTCTCTATATCCCAAAACTTGCCAACCCCTCCGGTCCAGCACTCTGCACCCATGTGACAGAGGGGACAGCAGGTAGTTACTTCACAGAAGCGGGTTGGAGACTGGTTGAGTCGATGCCAGAAATTCTTCTTTTCCAATTCAATCATATGGAATAACAGCACGTTTACAACACTTTATAGCTAACTGGATTGTTTTTAATCCATCGTGTAGCTTTTGCCTTGGTTTTCTTTTTGCACTATCCTAACAAGATATAAAAAAAATTCTCAAAATAGAGTACTTCTGGCTGTTGCTGTTTAAAACTTGGTAATTACACAAGAACAACAACTAGCCTACACACTACAGTAGTCACAGTAATACCACTAACCGGTGTTTAACTGCAGTCCCTACATCAGCCAGCCAATTAGGTGAGTGTCACTACCTTCATGGAAGAGCAGCAAAGCTCTAATTGCCTCATCTTTTTCCTCCACTCATTAAAACAAGCCAACCACAGACACAAACTATATCTAAACTCCTGTGCCTATGTTTGAATCAGCTCTTCATCCATGTGTGGTTTCATCAATATTGAAAGATGAATTCTACAACTTCTGACCTGTATTTTTTGTAGTTACACAGTAGTTTTTATGGCATCTGCGCCACAGCCATGCTGGCCTAAGGCAGACAAATTTGTACAGATGTGACCCATGTTCAGGGCTTTATAGTGCAAGCTAGGGTGGAGTTACTCATCCCATCAGCTCTGCTACCCCGCTGGGCTATGACATCAGAATGTTTACTTTGGACCAATCGGAACGTTTGTTCATTTAAAAAGGAGAAAAAACTAAACTATCTTACCAGCACCTTTCCCCCCACACCACCCCATCTCACTTGACCAGAGCATTCCGGAACATTCCGACTCATTCTGTGTCATCATTCCAGAGAGGTTATTTCAGTAACTGTGCTGAGGAAAAGGATCTGGGGTGCATCGACTCCCTTTGCTGTCCATCTCTACTGATGGGCTCAAGTTTCTCGGCTAAGGCTCAGGGTAAACAAAGATAAAAGTAAAACAGCCCGCAGCCCTGTGTCATTCCTAATCCTCTGCGAATGCACCGAGACAACTCTATTGGCCGGCAGCCCACAGTTGGCCAGCATTGCTTTTGGTTCAATTGTGCAGGCAATATAGATTAGTAAGTCATAAGTTAGTCACTCTTTCCCCAGGCTCTTGCCCGGATCAATAAGGCACTATCCTACTCATTCTTCTTAAAGAAAACAGTTGTTTCCTTTCAACAGGAAGCCTCCACTTATTTCAAAGCAAAGATTTGTCCCGGGAAATTACAATAAAAAAAATTAACTGAAGAAGTTGAACGTAAAAATAGTCAAGGAGGAACAGAAGAAAGATCAAATGAATGCCAACACTGTGACGGACACAGGAGGAGAAAACCCGAGAGCAGACAGACCAGATATTGCCAAAGGAAAGGGAGCAGGGCATAAAGTCATTGAAATATTGTCTTAAATCGGGACAAATGCAGGGGAGTACTTTATCAGGAAGGCTCAAAAGTGAACACAGCAGCGGTATATACACAAAAGCAACAGGTGCAAGCAATAAAAACCACTGACACAGGTGAAATCAATTAACTTAATCAGGACTCATTGCCTGACTGGGCTATGATGTAGGAGGAGAAAGGCAGGCGCCCATGAAAAACAGTATTCAGGGTGTTCGTTTTTTTCAAAAGAACATGATTAGGATACAGCCTTAAAAATAGTAAAACCTAAAGCAAAGGTTAAACCATAATTGTTGTTCTTTGGAAGATAAGAAAGGAGACAAGTGACTGAGGCATTGTGATAGCAGCCACCGACCCATAAACAATCCACAGGGGGGGGATTCTTGCTGAACACTTAACCTCTTTTTCCAGTGGTGCTTACAATTAAGCTTTCAGACAGACTACTGCTCACCCATCAATATTTAAAGGATACAGATGCCAACACTCTAAAAGGCTGAGCTGCGAGCCAACACCGAAAGAAAAGACGGGCTAGCAAAGTCTAACTAAAACTGTACCAGGCACAACATTCGGAAGGTGGGAGGGAGCATATTGCATCAGACAGTTAAAACTGCTACAATATGTTCTATGTTAGCGGACGTCTGAGAGAGTAAGAGAAAGAGAGTGGGCATGTGTGCGTGTGTCTGCAAATGTGTAAGGAGAGAATGAGGGCACGGCATACCACTGTGCATCTATTAGCTTGCACTGTTCATAGAAAGACACCAGCAAAAAATATTTTTATTTTCTATCTCTCTCCATATACACAAACAAATGCAAAAATTATTAATATCATTCAATAATTTGTTCTGAATTTTCATCCACGCAGGGAACGATAAAGACAAGAAACATTTCCTCTGTCTGCAGAGGCCCACACACACACACACACACACACACGCACGCACTACCCACAGCAGCCCTGGTACCGCCAGACCTAGGAGCATGCTGTCCATTTCGAGACATGGCAGAGAAAGCACACAGCAGATCAAACATAAAAGGACCAATCTCAAACAGCGAAGGGGGGGAATAAAAAAAATAAAAAAACGTCCTTCAGAACTGTGCACACACACACACACACACACACACACACACATACACACACAGACAGAGACGGCTTTTTCTGTACAAAATTTCAATGTCGGTTGAACATGGCCTTTGAAGTCCCGACAGCTGGGTTCCTGTAATCTACAAGGTATTTTGTTCCTATAGCTACGTGACAAGTGCATTTACTTCAGCAAGCACTTAAAAAAAGCATTGCACTTTGTCTGTATGTTCATACTTATTCCGATTAAATGGTTTCAAACAGTTCTAACAGCATGCTTACATATGTATTAGGGCTGCGTAGCTCACCACAACAATGCTAGAGGAAGGAGACCCCCTACCCACCCACTGGGTCAAACATCTTCCTGAGCCCTGGGAACAGGCCAACACTGTGAGCTCACTTCCTGAAAAGGGGGAGTTCACAGTGTCTGATTGGTGCAGGCCTGCCTGAGGACACAGTGTGCGAAGCTGTGGTGAGACAGCTCACCTTTGGTACAGAAACATTCTACAAAAAAGTATAGAGGGGATGCAAACCAACACTTTCTAGTCTAAGAGACTCCCAATCACACCCAGAAAAAGACGTAAACACACACAGAAAGACACACTAGGCGCACACACACGTTGCACACATGGGAAGGCCTATTAGCATGCTCAGCAATACGTGCCCACAGGCCTACTCAAACATGTACACACAACGGTGCATGCATACATGCAATAATGCAGAGACACGCATGTAAGCACGCACACACACAGCAGTATTAGGATTGAGGCAGCACAGTGGATAAAACCCTGGTGAAAACCCTGCTTGATATAGACACACGCTGACTGCCCCGTGGGATTACCCATAGATATTATAATAGTTGGATCCCTGCAGGCTTTAGCCCTCTCAGCATGTGAGCACAGGAGGGGCTCTGAAATCCCTGAAGTCCTGCTGACTCAGGGCTGCCAGGGGAGCGATGGGGGCTACTCTTGTCAGGTCTGATCATCTCCACGGCGACCTCAGTGCTCCAACCTTTCCGGTACTGGGCCAAAACAGTGGATACAAATCTATTGAACTACATTGATTGTTGGCTTGTGCCTGCTGGCGGGGGGGTGGGGGGTGGGGGGGGGTGTAGTATAATACCTTTGTTCCATTGTATCAGGCAAGTCTAATCGATCACAGAATGGAATTCCAATCTATTTATGCCCAGGTGTGGACCCTCAGACCACATCCAATTGAAAAGGGCGATGGATGGTGAGATTGTTGCCAGTGAGATGAGAGTGGACGGGAGCTTGGGTACAGTAACCCGTGTCAGCTCGGTATCAGCCTGGCTGTCTTCCTGCATCAGTACTAAGCCCAGAGGATTACCAGCAGGCACTTCTTGCTTGTTTCTAATAAGAGGACTGAGCTAGTGTAATCGCCGTTCAATAGTAAGTACACACGTCTAAGGCTCTGTGTGGCTTATGAATAACATTCTAAGAAGCAGGACAGCCAGGGACATTATTTAACAAACCTCCAACAATGGGGCTCGACCAGCTCGTGGTGGAGTTAGCATTATAGCTAGCATCATAAATAGCCAACATTACATTTCTTTAGTGGGTAAACAATTCGGCATAAACTTGAGCATGAGAGTCTGAAGGACCTAAAATTGAGAGGTGCTTCCCCACTACAAAAATATAAAACAGAGAGCATTAAAGTGGCCATACGATTTGTCTTTAAAAAAAATAAATGAATAAATCAAATGAACAACTTCGAGCAGGGGGGGGGTAAGTTGTTTATGATGCGTTGCTTTGATATTAATCACAGACACCGCCTGTCCTACAAACAAATATTAAAGTGCAAAGTTTTAAACGAGTCGTCGCGTTCAGCTGCTTGCCTCCCGGGTCTGTTTTAATATTTTTATATTTTATGAGCAACAGCCGAGGTCTGGTTTTGGAATAATTAATAATTGCATTCGGGCTACCAGGCGAAGCACAGAACAACATTACAGAGCCAGTCAGCTACTTTCAGCATTAGCAAGGTTCTCATCCAGAAACACTTTTTAATTTCTTGTATAAACAAAATCTGTATTAGGTCTACACAATTTCCCCCCCAGAAATCTCACAAACATTTAAGCTAACCATCTCATAAGGCCAGGGGCCAACCAACCCCTGAATACAGCATAGGGTGCATGAGACAGAGATGAGCAGGGAGCGCAACAGAAAAACATGCCTGGGTCTGGCAAAGGAAATTCACCATTAGAGGAGCAACAGACAAACAGATCCTGTGGTAGATGGAGGAGAGTGAATAAAGTGCTGTCATGAAGCCATGTGTCATGAAGATAATGAAAACTGATACAGGATGAGCCTGTGCTCCTATGTGTTCTGACTAATAATAATAATGAGTAATAAATATAACAATGTGTATGTTGATTCCTGTAAGCTTATGGCACAGACTGTATGTATGTATGTATGTATGTATGTATGTATGGTGTGTGTGTGTGTGTGTGTGTGTGTGTGTGTGTGTGTGATGATTGTACGGTCTCTGTGATGACCTTCATCTCTAAATGAAGCAGACAACCAGTGGGGAAGCGCTCAGAGGCAGGAGAATTCTCTGAAGATGTCTCCAGAGCATCAAACATTTAGAGAGCAACCATGCAAAAACACTACCATCTAATTTAGCAAGGACTTTATGGATGGGTTCAGGAAAGAACAAACCCATTTGGCACACAAGCATTTTTAAATAGATTTGAAAAATTTGGATGTGAATCCATCCTGTCCTTATAAACAAACTCCATGGGGAAAGCGTTACTTAACAACTAAGATAACATTAATCTTAACTTATCAAACATTACATCTATCCACTGGCCTCTGCAGGTTTTTAGTTGGCCCTAGTGTCTATAGAGGTAGTCTGATCAAAAAGCTTACTTTAAAAAATAAAAAAAAACATGGTAAAATAAACAATAGATTTTCAACAGACATTTTCGGCTATTCTTTTTTTTATGTGGTTGTACATTCTACACAACACAAAGTATTTGTCAGGGAAACGTACCAGCAGAAAGAGTTAAGGATAATACACAACCAAATCTGAAGACTTAATATTGAGGATTGACAAGATGAAATGGTGGTAGGGATGACGACGACAATGCTGTAGCTTTTGGATTTTAATCTCTACTGGGAAAATAGTATTAGGCTCAACACAGCGTTTTATCTACTCTTCAGACTATTGGTAAATTGGTGTAGTTCACAACAAAGTCAATTAAATATCACAAAGTGTTCCTATCCGTCACAACGAACCATCCCTATGACCTATTTGACACTGGTGATCAGAAATAGATGACTCGATATAGCTATGTATTGATGGCACGCCTAAAACTTCTCGGCCAAGTAAAGAAAGGAAATATATTTTGACACCAAATCTGGCAAAGCTAGAACTTGTCTTCCGTTTCAAATAACAAACAACCTCACTCTGTCCCCCACTTCCTAAGTCGATCAGAAACAGTTTTGCAGCTAGCATGCAACGTAGTTGCAATGTAATGGACACATGATTGAATAAAAATGTATCGGACGCCTTGTTGCTGCACTCCAGGCCCGAGCAAATTAAAAAGCGCTTTTACCACTGTTCTTACACATTGAACAATGTTGGTAGCTAAAGATAAAGTGAGCCAACTACTTTAAGAAAAGAGCATGCCTCCTCTTCTCCGTTCGGCGCTTTTTCCACTGTTGAGGAAATTCACCCTCGACCCTCCGCTTCATTGATATTAATCTATGAGCATACCCGAAACTAACGGTTTCAACATCTGTACATTGACATATGACACTCACCTTTTTCCTTGTATCTAGATATTCCGATTATATCACTGAGATGCGTGGGACTCAAAAGACACGTCTTGAACCACCGCAGGTTTAACTTGTCCCGTTAGCCAAAGCTGCGGAGGCAAGGGAGGTTGACAAGAGAAACGCTGTGTCTCTCTCGCTGCAGAGTCCCTCTCTTCTACACCCCAAGTCACTCCTTGAGGGCGGGGCTGGCGAGAAGGCTGAGGGAGGAGACAGCGGCAGCATGCAGACAGGCACTCATGTTATTCATATAGTGTTGGAGACTGCAACTTGTTGTCAGCCCGTCACTTGTTGTGATAAACGTTTGATTTCAATGGATATTCCCAACATTGGTTATTAAATCATACGAAACCATGAAAGCGCAAACCGTTACAAAATGTATCTTTTCATAATAAACTGCTTCAAAATCTAACGTTTTTTTTGTTTTTTTAATATATATATTTGCCTATGTTAATTAATAAGTATAAGCACATTATTACAGAATTAAAAACTAAGTTTACTCGTTCAGCTAAAGTTCATGTAATGCTGAAGCATATTGCTTTCCATTGTGAGAATAGCAGCTAAGTGATTCATTTTCACACAGTGAGAAGGTTAGCTTGCACTTTCAGTAACCTACCTTCTAATCCGGTGCTTCTTTTCCACTCAGAATAGGTTATTGCTTTAGATGAGTTTGTGAAGAACCAGACCATGTAAACAATATAAAAAGGCACATGCAAAATAAATATTGCATCCCCGCCCCTCTCTCTCTCTCTCTCTCTCTCTCTCCCTCTCTCTCTCTCTCTCTCTTTCTCTTCTCTCACACTCTCTTTCTCTCTGGTCTCTTCCCTACTCCTCTCCCCCAAAACCCACTTCTGCCCTCCTCCTCTCTGTTTTTCTTTTTCTTTGGTCTTGCCTTGAGCAAAGTGGCACTTATGTATTTTCAGGAGGAAAGCTGTTGCCACCATAATACGCTCCATGGATTCCCGAGGGATGATGAAAATTCATTCCCCAGCCATGTATTTCATTAAGGATTCTGGAATGCCAACAATGTTCCAAGCCTCACGGGGGCCCAAGCACTCTGCATTATGTCTGGGCAGGCCTTGCCACTCCATGTAGAATATATCAGGAGCCATTGGGGGAAATGACAGGTGAGGCAAGATTCTGTAGAAATAGTGTTCCATTTCAATGTTTCCGAGCCATAATAATAATAATAATAACAACAAAAACAACAATAATAATGATTTCTTATGCGCTTCACATTGTAATAACAATCTCAAAGTGCTATATATAATTGGTCATGAGCTATAGTGTTTAGCTTCCATTATGTGCAACGTGTTAAAAGGTAAATAGTTCAGCGTTACTACCAACATGAAGTGAGAAGAGGATGTCTTTGGATAAAGGCCTTGAGCTTATCAAGATCCTTGCTAATTGTCAACAACATTGTGCACCTGTGGTATTCGATTAACAACACTCCATCGAGCCACACACAACCGTACAAACAAATTTGCACATGGCTCATCCTAAATAATGGCAATTTGTTGAGACTAAACACATTTTGTTTGGGACTATACACACACACAACTGAAATTTCACTGGTATTGCCCCACAGAAGTAGTGTCAGTTGACATCATTGCACACTAGAAAGCTTTTGACGTCTTAGCAGTCATGGCAGGAATCTCACAGAAGTAGGTCAGTGGAATAGCTTGATGGAGCAAGGTATTTGTTCATATGGCACATCTCCTCTAACCCGTCTCTTTTGAGCCTCTCCTCCTCTCTCTCTCTCAGTCTTCCAGGTCGTTCGACAGCAGGAGAGGAGGAGGTTTTGCACCCGTTTAAAGCACGAGACTGGATATTTCCATATTTCATGGCATCATATCTGGCGATGACTTTTTGTAAGGGCAAAGAAAAACGGGTTGTTTTGCTGGGTTATAGTAGCATACTAAACAGAAAACCCAGCTGGAAGAAATCCTCTGCTTCAATACACTTTTGTAAATTCCTACAGTTGAAACACATAGTTTATTTATTTATGAGTACACATAAAAATCCAACATTTGAGTAAAAATGCTTTCTTTAGCAGTAGTTATGTTAGTTGTCTATAGTAAAAGTTAAGGGTACAGCAAAGTGGCTTACCATAATATGAAGTAAAATAGGCTTAGTTTAGGTGGAGCAAACTATGCTGTTAATATGTATGTTGATATGTTGTATTGTATATATCGTATTGTATATGTATATGTACTCTATATGGGACATATAATTGAATATACCTGTTTAGATGTACTCTTGGTCAGTCATTTCTCTTTGAATCAGTCAAACAAATGACTCAGTTTGGTGTTGACTACAGAAAGAAAAAAAAGATTGTGCTCTACAGTAAATCAACTATACTGCTCACTACAACGTTTGAGTCAAGAGCTGCGGTAATCATCATTGATTCCCCCCTCTCCCCCTCTCCTCCATCTTCTCCTTCTTCTCCTTCTTCTCTCGCAATATCACTCGCTTTCTACCTTCGTGTTGATCTCAATTTCTCTCTTCTCCTGCAGTACAGTTTGGATCAATGCCAAAGTGGTGCCAGGAGTTCATCTCATCAAATCTCACAGTGTATACCGGAGCATGTCGACAGTCGGCTATGCCCTCGTTAACACCCACTCAGAAGCTCTTGTGCAATCAATTACCCATCAATGTGACTGGCATTAATCACAAAGTAAATGAAAAAAGTACTCATGCAGTTCCTCTGTTGGAGTAGAGTGGTGTTTCATATTGACCTGCCGTCTGTGTCGAGTTGCACCAGGGAATGCGTACACGGAATGTACTGTGGACGCAGCAAAGAAGACATATATGTTTTGAATCCCTTAAGAGGTTGGAAGTAGTTCATCATGAACACGGCATGGAGCTGACACTTAAATATTTTTATTCTACAGAAACCATTTGAACCATGTGTCTTCTCAGACTGGAGATCTTCATTTAAGATGGAAAATAGATCAACTGAAATATACATTTACAAAGTATGGATATTAATTTCACTGCCGGCTGGCCTTTTTTATGTGCTTAATGAACATCCGCAACAGAATTCAGGTCTGACTATCCCTCTGAGTTTCCTCAGGCTCCTGGTAGCGCTGATTAGGTTGACACATAGAGACAGGTGAAAGTGGGTTATTTGCATACCTCTAGACAGGTGCTCACACAGTTGTCACTACAGTCTGTCAGGGAACAAATTCTGCGATGAATCCAAAAGGCTGAATAGGTATCGGGTTGCAGCATGACAGAACACACCGTCACTGACACCCCCGTCCCCATTTAATCCAAGGCCTTAGCATGCACCCCATTAGAGTAGAAAAGCTGTGATTTATTTCGGTCTACCCACATTTGAGCAACTTCCACTTTCACTGCCAGAATTGAGATATAGGCCTTGCTGTCACATGCAGCTGTCTTATGTCTTATTAATGGGGGGGAGTGTGTATGTCGTTCTTGCAAATATTTTATTAGATATAGTGTTTATAGTGAAGAATAGGAATATATCAAAGTGAACAACAGCCCAGCATCTGGCCTCTCAACTTAAGGGGTCTATTTGTCACTCATGGCAGGGGATCGCTTGAAAAGAAGATGCAAATGAAGCCAGTTGGATATGACATACGCTGCGCCTCAGGTTATGAGATGGCCAACAAAAAAAAGAGGCAACTTTACAAAAACATGGCAAATGAAAATGTGTGTGTGTGTGTGTGTGTGTGTGTGTGTGTGTGTGTGTGTGTGTGTGTGTGTGTGTGTGTGTGTGGAAATTCTCTCGAATGATCATGGAGGTGCAGGGTGCATCTCTGGGGAGGACTGTGTTCATGACAGACTTGAAGGGTTTAATAAAATATTGAGTTCTAAGACCAAACCTGCAAGGCAAAGAACAAAGGAACGGTGTTATTGCCTGCCTTGCCTGACCTGACTTCAAAATCATCTGTCTCTTTCTATTACACTGCCAGACACAAACGTTGTGTGATAATAAAGTGTAATTGTGAAAACCGATCTTCTTATATAATTTTCTGATAATGATCCTAATATCTTTGACGAGTATTTTATAGGGAAATATGCAGAATTTGGATTTGATTAGAAAACTAAGCTGAAGGATATTAAATCTTCACAAAAAAGTCTCAAGCAAAGTGTGTACAATACATTATGTGAGATAAATGTACAATAATAAGTATGTTATGGCCGACATCAATGGCGCAATGATGTATTTAATGTTCCAAAATGTGGACAGACGTTCTGCAAGTGCAAGTGTTTCTCCAATGAAGGAGGAGGACAAAGTTGCATGATTCATTTACAAATAAGATTCTTGTCCAAAAGTGCTTACTGATTTGCATACTGCTGATGTGTGTAAAACATGAATCAAGTGTTTGGACAGCTAATTTAATCACTTTATGGAGCATAAAAGCTTCATGTTACTGACAGTTCTGATCTACATCCTATTTATTATTGTCATCATTATCATCATCAAACCACAGCTGTGACGGCAACTTTTCCTAACCTTTTATCCAAAGTAATTTACATCGCTCCCTTTTGCTTGAGGAGGGTGTACCGCAATTAACTAAATTAACCACCACATGGTTTGGCATTATGCAGATGTATTTTTATGATTGGTTGTCACTAACTATACAGCATAGAAAGTTGTCTAGTTGTCTAGATTTGAAATGTATGAGCATGTGTATTACTCATAGCATAGCATTAAACCTAGCCTAGAACGAGGCCTAGTGTAACACAGAACATATCATTAAATTGATGGATAGACATCCATGTATAGAGCGTGTACACATTTCCTTCAAGGAATACATTTTAAAAAATGTCTTGTTGTTTTGTCATGCTGAATTGCACCAACCAAACCGTACAAGACCAACTGTCCTGTTAGAAAAGTATTCACAATTTCTAAAACCCTTGTTTGACGAAAGGAAACCAATTACATTCTCACATTCAGCTTCCAAATCCAGACCTCAGATGAAGTGAACTATTCATGGACCAAAAACACCTCCAACTGAACTTCAGGTAAAGCTCTATCACACCAACTCAGTCAGAACGATTATTGAGCTTTTTCCGCCCTGTTGAGGCAGACAATCAGCACTAGGCAGTGCCCCTGAGAATAAAAAGGCTATTCTTATGATCTGACAGAGGATTACGCAAGACAGCTCTGCTATCAGCAATGTCCTGACATCTTACCGAATAGTATTTTGTGCCTCTGGCCCTAACCTTGGCAGTGCTAATCTTCAAGATAAAACTTGAATCATATATGAAAAGAGAACACAAAAAAACATGAACTTCTAAACTTTTAAAATTTTACAATTGTTGAAATATAACTTTTATAGAGAACATCCGATTTTAAAAACGTTTTTCTTTTGCTTGTATTACACTGGTTTTGCAACACTGTAATTAGTAGCATAAGAACCAATGTTTTCTGGGGTTTGTATGTAACTATGCATAGACGATTGAAGTATACAGTGGGTATGTGAGGGAGAGGGAGAGGGAGAAGAAGAGGGAGAGGGAGAAGAAGAGGGAGATTGAGAGGGAGAGGGATCATTAAAGAGAGGGCATTGAGAGGACAGAGTACTACACTTGTAGACATCTTGTTTTTCAGGCTTGTTTAACCACTACTAAACCACAAAGAACCAAGAAGCATCTACAGCCGTGAGCATATGCCCTCGACAACTAGGCAAAAAAGCATTTAAAAAAAAAAGTTTTTAGTCCTTTTCTCAAACCTCAGATGTAAAGAACTGTTAGGAGAGTAGTCTCAATCGAGTTATTTAGACTAAATTTGCAAGGCAATCTACATCAGTATGTAAGGACCATTTGAATCATTGTCTAAAGGACAAGATCAGAAAATAGATGTGCTTGCAGTAGAATATGTTTGTGGGAGGAGGTACGCCACAGAAATGCCGCAAAACTAAAGACTAAAGTAAACTGAACTCAACTTAACAGAGTCAAAGGGGTAATGTTTTGGCTAAGATTACTGTACACATCCACAATAACCTAGCCCAAGGGCGTTCAAGAACCATATAAATTAGTGATCCCGAACTTAATGTTTGAATATCAGTCCTAGACTTGAAGGTGTAGAGCACCACCTGATGGTTACAGTTGATAATTGTTTATGCATGCTGTTCCAAGATTTGTATTGCTGTTGTGGGGAATGACATGTTTTCAGTGTGCAGTATACAATTCCTGCATCATTATTGTTTACAGACGCTTGTTTATTGTTTATTTTGTTCTGGTAAACAAGGCCTAATATGAAAATAAAGGGAGAGAAAAAAGCATGTTTTCTGAAGATGTTTCAAAACCACATCCTTCATTCACACCAAACGTATCTGCCATTTCCTTCATATCATATATAAAATCATATAACAGGCTTCAGCAACAAAGGGTTAAAACTCAGAAACATGAGTGTGGCATGAAAGTGAAATATTGAAAACCTTAGCCTTTTAATTTCTAATGATATGCCTAGCCTCCCTTGAAAGTGTGTCAAATGCCATTTTCAGAGACTCTTCATCAATCCTTGGTGGGTATTTCACTGACATAGAGTTGTTTGCAGTTGAAATTTATGATGAAGAAATATCAAGAAAATATCCATAACAGATTCTTGATGAAGATTGACGTGTGTACTTTTGAGGCAGCTGAAGTTCTTGACAAGGTAAACACATTTTGAATACCTAAATGAAATGTACACAAGTTAGGTCCTATTTCAGTCCATAACCAACAACCTGGTAGCCTGTAATAACCGAAAAGCCTTGTCAGGTGAAAGTCATGTTGCTGCAGTTTTTGAGACAACCAGCAGAGGACAACTTTGAACCCAGACATGTCTGTAACCTTTCATGCGGTGAACACACATAGAAATCAAAGCCCCACAAATGACATAAACAGTAGAACAATTGGCATAAACAAAAGAGTAAATGACATGTTATCAGGTTGTTTGCACATTACCAAACATGTTAAGTCAGTGAAGAAGGTTTTTGTGGTTTCTCTCTCAATAATCTCTATGGAAGTCCACCTGATACTGTACCCAATGACACCATACTAAGACGTTTAAAGAATCAAGCTGTGTGGTTACACTTACGGAATTGCTGACAGCTGATTTTCCCTTTGAGCGATATCTGTTTTTGCTGTTGTTTATAAAGATTCCTTCATTCATTCATATTCCAAATGTCAAAATCTTATGAATGTAAGTACACTTGGAAGCCATTGCAAACATTTTGTGATTTTTTTATGCTGTCTCAGTTTTCTTGCATAATTTACAATGCGTTGTGCCCCCCTCACAGAACTCTTATAAATGAATTGAGCCATTGTCACTGTGCACACTCTCCAAATAATTGTGTTGAAAAATGGGATAAGTTGCCCCTAAACCACAAACAGCGACCTCTACAGTGCAAATCAGGTAAAACATATCCACAAAAAAAAGTGAAAACTACACCTTCTACATGAATGTCCCAAAAGGCAAGCAAAATAGCACCCACATTTTTTTGTTCACTGTCTGATAGGTGAAGTGGTCAATGCCTGTAGCAGTAAGCCAAAACCCCTCTAGTACCTACAATAATCTTGGCTGCCCTTCTTTAATTTCATTTGTTTTGACACAGGAAAGTGGTTCAGTGGAAAATTGATCATTCTCATCTTTCTATTTGTGTCTCTTTCTAAATTTCAAGCGTTTTAAACATCAACATCTTACTTACATAATTTGCTGATATTTTCCCCACTCCTTCCTCCATCCTTTTCTTCTTCACCTTACATCACCTCCCCCTACACCCTTCTAAGTCATCTCTTACACCGTCATAATCAGGCATTGTGTTGAGCCCTGATCCCAGTAGCCTCACTCAAATCAGGGTTAATCTCACACCAGCATATTAATAAGAATTAATGGGATAACATTTTGTTAAAAATAGCAGGGAATTATACTCCTGCTTGAATAGAAGCCACTGTAACAGAATTTTTTTTGTACTTTGGGCCATTCATGTTAGAACCTAATACGTAACAACACAGCAACAAATAATGACGCAACCCTTTGGATTTGTGTCTGCACGATTTTCAGATGTGTTTTTTCCTCCTTTAGTGCAGGCTTGCATATGCAAGAACATGTCTTTTTATGTTTCAGAAATGTGAGTTCTACTTTTACAATGTACTGGCATTAGATGACCACTTTCACACTCTGTTGCTTTTTGAAAGAGACTCCTGAATAGTGACACCTTCATTCAAGGAAGTCAAGGTTTCAAGCAGGTCATACCTCACATACCAGCGAGAGATTTTATAGAGCTTGGTAGATAGATGCCTTTACTTTCCCCTGTGATGATGACAGCTGAAGTAAAAAGCTATCACAAAAAAAGAAAATACATTGAGTGATCAAGCTTAATGCAAATATAATTTCTGAATGTTAGTCAGTTGAGGTCTTGAACGAGTCAATACCTATTGAAAAACCAACCATCAGTTTCCGTTGAAGCTGAACCAATGTATTGTATTAGTCTTACACACACTTGACATTGATAGTAACCCAAAGTCAGACAACATTTACAGGTAGGGGACAATGTTGTTTTCGGTTCATTAGGAAAAGAGACAGCGATACAGAGTTAATTTTCTTGTATTGCCAGAGTTTTATTGCACCAACCAGTACGTTAACAGTTAACAGTAGGCAATGTGAACAGTCGTGTGTGACACCCTCTGTGGTAATGTTCCAGCAATGCAAATACCCACAGATATAGCTCACTCGTGACAACAAGGTGCATGAGAGTGACAGAAGAAGGCAGAGAGTTTGAACAAGAATCTTGTTATACTTCATTCCATTCCTTGTAATGAATCAAATTCAGCTTTTTATTTTTTGTTGCATCAGTTGCATCAGGAGTAAGCTGATACTTCAAGCACAAAGGGAGCATTGATAGCGTATTTATGAAAATGAACATGCTGTACCTCTATAAGACCCTCCAGACCTCTTGGGGTTGATTCCATTACATCAAAATAAGGGCTTTCTGGTACATTTCTATTGTGATGAATCTGCAGGGAACAAACCTAGGCATTTATTGATAGTGATGTCCAACAAGGAGATACAAGCAAGGGCTAAACAATCAAAGCCATTGCTCCTCAAGCATTTCCCTGTACAGTTATATTTTTACAAAAACAATTATAAATATCAGACATCAGTTTCCTAAACAATGGTTTGGGAATTTCAACATGCATACATTCTCCAATCCCCTGGAGTGTGAATGCATTTCAGCTGTAGAGGATGCAACCATCTGCAACCACCGTATGGCAATCACAAGGAACGGCATTGGGCAGGAGGGAGCAATTCAACCAGGGGGTGTGGCCTAAAGGCCTCGTGTGGGTCTGGGATGGAACAATGGCAGGAAGACTGCTGCCCTCGGAGATCTCTCTCACACACACACACACACGTGCGCGCGCCTACGCACACACACAGTCACTCTGACCTGGAGTGTCCGAGAGAAAGTACAAAGAAAACAAAAACAGGATGCCAGGCGGACTGTTATCTGTCTAGTTTGTAAGATCTTCCGTTGAAAGAAATTATTCTAGCTACAGTCGTATTCAATAGCAAACCTACTGCAGTGAGGAAACATTGTACTAAGGTTGTTATCTATTCTTCATGGCTCACAGAAAAACATTCATTATAGATCACAGGTGCTCTCTTCAACTGCATACAGCCTGATTATGTAAATACTGAAGGGATATGGTGAACTGTGAAAAATAACAATGATTGAAATGTGTTACCCATTGCATGCTTTTGACAACGATTGTTGTAGTTGTTTGTGCAAGTGTGTTTCTGTGAATATCATCAGAAAAAATGAAATAAAAAAGAAACCAAATATCATAAAAAAAATTTAATAAAAAAGAAACCAAATAGCCTAGTAGGCCTATTATAATGAAAATAAATAATTTGTGTAACCACAATATGATTAACAACCCCACCATATAATCAAATAGATCAAATAGCTTCTCTACTTCCAAATATTTTTGTAGGATTTCTGAAAGTAAAATATATTTATGATAGTATTTTTTATATTATTATTATGCCCCCACACAGAATAATAGGCTATCCCATAGCCACAATGATGTCCTGCTTGGCGCAATGACGTAGCCTACGCTGCAAGGTGAGAGGTTTAACGTTGTGGACAGGAGCTCCAAAGGCAATGTAAGGCAAGCCTATCTACCATCTGTCTATTTAGACTACTAGCTAAAGCGTTTTACTGAGGGCTCATATGTTCGTTTGTTGTTGGAGCTGAATTTTATTCTATTATCACATCATACTACGACTGAACCTTCATGCACCGGGGTTCGAAAGATCTTTATCCAGGTAAGAATGTTTAATAGATTCCTTTGTTTTCGTGTTAGACCCTCCCACCCCATCTGTCAGAAATACACATACGATTGGAGTTGAAATATATATATTTATAGAAACACATTGCTGTAATTCTCATAAATTATGCTGGTTATTGTTCATTTGCGCCAAGATAACGTTAAAAGTAAAAGTGTGTTTTACGCGCGTAGGAGCTTTTTGCCATTGGCTTTGTGTGTCTCAGTTCTCGAGCCGGAAAGCGTTTCTGGTTGCTAAGGTGTCAGCACCTGTTGCTATGGCCGCGTTCTCTCCTTGTGTCTGCAGCGTGGGCTATCGTCTAATATAGGCCTATTATAGACTATATAATACAGTGATATGCAAGATCTTCGTCTTTCTACTATAATTTGCATGATTCCTTTTTTAAAAAGAGATTCGTACTACTAGAGTGGATTTTTTCATGATTTGATTATTTTTGTTAAATCAGCAGGTATTTTGGTAAATGAAAGAATGTCAGCAAAGGTTAATGATAATTACATGATATAGCATACTCCCAGTGTCTTATTTACTAAAGTAATACAAATATTAAGAGATTCAGCAACATACACAGAATACAAAATGTGAATCAATAGGATTTTAAAAAATAGTAATACATTTTTAAGGTTATCAAATAAACAAATGAAGTTAATTTGTGTATTATTAAAATGCACATTGTCTTCTGTGAAGGATCATTGAGGAATGCTTTATCAATTCTATTCTAAAAGATTGATAAAGAATTCATGGCAGTGTGATCCCTCTCTACTCCTTCACGCCCACCTCTGATGACCTCTCTACCTTATTATTCAGTTAAACTTCCTTGCCACCCTGGAAGATCATAACCTTATATGAATTGTAGGCCTATACATACATACATGTTTATTTATTTTAAAAAATAATAATTTTGTAACAGACTCCCCAAAATCATTTGAAACGTCAAATGTAGGACAATGGGACAAGGTCAGCTCATGGTCTGGAGTAGTAGATTAGAAAAAGAGATAGTAAGAGTAATCCACTTGGTTTAGTAGTCCATATGGTGGCGAGAGAGCCTTTAAACACTGGCTTAATTTGCTACTAGCTTCGCTTGCTGCTGTATGGGGACTTCTTATCACTATAGGCAGTGATACTGGACGACTGTATGAGGAAACCAGAAGAAAAGCCGAGGCGTGTGAGTTGTGAGGTGCTGCTTGCCATCAGTTGTTTACTGTTTCTGTCCTTAACTCGCTCTTATTGCATTGTTGGAGTATGTGCGTCATCAGGATTGTTTGGAGTCGCAGAGGGTCATCCAATCCCGCACATAAACAATGTGATGATGACACTAATACGGAAATGAATATGAACCGCACTGGAAGTCAGAGATTGGCCTGTGGTGCATTAAGGTCTTCAGCTGCCATATTTATTAATGAGAATTTATTTATAGCAATATCCAACACACTGGCACAATTAGTTTGTAAAGGGGCAAGTTGATGTCTAACAGGGGCACACAATTTTTTTCTATTTCATTTGTATTTATCATTCGTTACATTTATTGTGCATTTGTAGTCAGGAACAGAAATGAGCAAATCAATTTTTGAACACTGAATTTGCGTTGTATTATGCCCCCTGTTGAGTCAGTCCCTGGAAATATGAAAATAATGTACTGCCTCTCACCACTGCTGCCCACGTTTGTTTTCATAACGTGATATATAGCTCGCCCACCTCGCGTATCAAGGAGCCAAAAAACTGCGGCCGCAAATCAATCTCCTCCTCAACATGATACACCCACAGTTTGAGCAGCAGTCAGCATAACGCGCCATGCTTTGCTTTCCTGGAGTGTATCAATGTAGGCCAAAACACACAGACGAAATCGACCACCAAGCATACATCATATAGATACACAAAAGCAAGTTGCACTTTTATACATCTAATAATAATAATAATAATAACTTTAATTTAAGAGTGCCTTTCTAAAACCCAAGGACACTTTACAATGCATATAAAAATCAGTATAGGCAATAACAATAAAAGGAGGTTATGAGGAGCTAAAAGCCTGACAGAATTGAAAATTGTCGAGGGACTCTGCGTTACGGATCTCAAGGGGGAGGGTGTTCCAAATGGTGGGGGCAGCCACACTGAATGCTCTGCCCCCATATTTCCGTAGCCTGGTGTGAGGGATGGAGAACAGTTCCCTTGTTGAAGACCTGAGATTCCGGGAGGGGATGTAGGGTAGGAGGTCAGAGATATATTGTGGGGCCAGGGCGTGAAGGGATTTGTATGTGAGGAGGAGGATTTTAAAGGTGATGCGGAACTTGACAGGGAGCCAGTGAAGGTGCATGAGAGTGGGGGTGATGTGCTGCCAGGGTTTGGTGCGGGTGAGAACCCTTGCAGCTGAGTTCTGAACGTACTGGAGCCTATTCAGGG
>JAVQIZ010234646.1:0-14094 GCA_036023535.2 Galaxias brevipinnis | reverse complement strand
TGTGTGTGTGGGTGTGTGTGTGTGTTTGTGTGTGTGTGTGTACGGAGAAGGGGGGGGGGACAGTCAACATTTTTATGTTCAGTAATCCTGCATGGTTATTCTAACTTTTGTATGGTTTCCTGCAAGAACGTGTAACTGCGCTCTAAAATGAGGAAATGCAGGCTGAGTGGCAGAGTCTGATGATGTCAATCGCTCCCCGGGTCCACCAGGGAAATTATGTCACACGGAGGTTTGAGCAGGGCCAGATTCACCATTAGTCACAGTGTATTGGACTACATGTATCTGGAGACCCTGAGTCTTTCTCTGGTTACACACACACACACACACACACACACACACACACACACACAGATACACATTCTAATATTACCACAAGACACCCCTTTTCATCCATTGGTAAAATGGCCCCTCCAACCGTCAGTCAGCAGAAAGACCCGTCCTTTCCTAATTGGATTTGTGCCGCGTGTTGCCGGAGGGCTCTGATAGGCTAACGTCAACAGGTCCTCTGCCCCAGCACTGAGGCTCAGGGACCTGCTGAAAGGCTCATGGCTACACATCCTGCCTCCTGACCCTCTAGGAAGGAAACCCAAACAAAATGGAAGTCATATACAGATTGTATGTCATGCAAAATATCTCCCTGGTACAAAGACAGTATGGGTGATTGAAGGGTGGTTTAGTTTGTATAGTTGACGTCCATGTAACATTAACCCATCAACAGTATGAGTGCCTTGGGAAGACAGAAAATATCCATATAAAATGTTAAGAGAGAGTATATTAAGAGAGATATAAAGGACCACACCATTTGCCGTGCAGGCTGCTGTTTTCGATCAGAGAACTCTCTTCCGGTAGATGGAGAGCTTTAGCTGAACTCTACGCCTACTAGAGGGAAGGGAGACACGACTTGGAGAGTGACTAACTTCCAAAGCTACAACAAAGAGTTACATTCGTTTTTGATTTTACTCGCTCAGTTAAACACCAGGGTTCCCTCACATCAAAGAGTGAGTTCGCTCGTGCGTTAAATTCATGAAATAGTTGTAATGGTTCTAAAAAGCAGAAGGGATCAGTCTACATCAGCAAGTTAGAGGAATCAGTGGGAGAGACAGCAAGCAGAAAATGGGCGAGTGCCAACTCCATTTGTCTACTCTGTCAAGTGAAGTGTTTGATGCTGCTCTATGTCTTCATGCAGACAGCCCCACCGGAGTTTTCAGTTAGACACACGCATACACACACGCACACACCCCTCACCTCCTCCGTCTCCCCCGCATCTAGGAGATAGGGAGGCACGGTGAGGGGAAGCTGTGGATGGCTGTGGTTAACCTGCCAGGGTCAAACCCATTGCAGTCGCTGATGGATTTGTTCTGCAGAAGCCCCCAAACAAACACACACACACACGCATGCCATATATGAGCAGGCTGGGCTGCATCCTTTGTCTCTGGGCGTCCCAACTCTGTGTGATTGCAATAGGGAGAGGGAGGAGAGGATGAGAGGGAAGGGGGGAGAGAGCGAGGGGGGAATGAGGGGTGACGGAGAGTGGGAGGAGAGTGAGGTAGCGTGTGTAGATCTCCTTGGGGGCTACTTATGGCCGCTCAAATCCATTGCACATTCATTCAGAGGATTAAAGGCACTGTGAGTGCTTTGCTTTCCCATGGTGAACCGTAGGTCCTCCTCCTACTGTTATGTAGAAAGTCGAGTGTACTAGCCAAAAGTTAACAAAGCAACAACAACTCCCCTCCCCCGCCACCCCTAAAAAACATTATTTTTGACAAAAGCATGCATCCATTTGACATAAAGTTGATCAAGCTCGGTTACTTTAGCTCAACATTCATAGATGTGAAGAAAAAAATTTGGGAGGAGATGAATTTCGGTAAAAAAAAAAAAAAAAGTTTTTTCCTGAAAATCTTGTGTCAGTTGTATCTTAGTTCATTTCCTCTCCAAAGCTGTATCTGATGCCAAAAGAATGAGACCGTGAAGCATATCGCCAAAACGCAAGTATACACTCATATTAGGTTTCCTAGAGGTAAACCTCCGATCAAAGAGATCTTGTTTGAATCTTTGTACATAAAGTACTAAGGCACATACTTTCGATTGGCAAGCCTGCCCCTAGGAAAACAAATGCAGTGCCACATAGAGGCATCTGACACACGTTAGTGACCGAACTGAAGCAGACATGCCAGTACTATGCACTAGTCTTTTAGGGGCAAGACTAGACTCCACCAAAAGAGTGAGCGCAGAATCAAACTTTAGGGGAACGCTCCTGCTTCCATGTTATGGTGGGGGAATAATTTAAATGTTTGATAAGAATAACATTGTAGGCTTCAGAAGTGTTGTATCGTTATAAAATGCTATATTAGATAAAGTTAATATCCTTATCTACAGTACACATGGCTAATTTAAGAGAGTTACACTGAACAACGTTTAAGGCAGCAATTGCACTTTTTATGTTTTGCTCAAGACAAATTTGTGTCTCGAAATGTAGCAACTTAAATGATACCATAATGAGGCCCCAAATACTTTTATTAATTTGCCTTTTTATAAAATCATAATTCAAATTACATTTTAGATGACTGAGTGTCATTTATGAAAGCAGACACTGATGATAAGGGTTACATTGCTTTGCTACAAAGCACACAGACATGTTAGTATGCCAGTCAATTTGTCTTTGTTCAGCTCTTTGGCAGTCCTGAGCTGGAGCAATTTAATTAACACTTGCATCTATATATCAGAACCTTTCACATCTCACCACACTGAGATTGACTTTGAGTCCAGGTAAATGGAAAATACCTATTTGATGTCCCATATGTTGTTAACAAAGCACAAGTCACTGAGTAGGATTTGGTGAATCTTCTTGTCTGCAGAGACAGTTTTTAGGTCCAGTCAAAAAGGTTGTCCACCTGCTTATCCATTGGTCCTGCTGCCCAAATCCAGGATAACGGCTCGTCAAAAAATAAAACGGCTATTTAAGCTTGTGTTAATGCAACAGGGGTTAGAGTGGCCGTGGGTGGAGGAAGGGAGCGTTCACGATCACATCGCCCAGGAGATGTTGGCTGTGTGTTCCTTAGCCTTCATCCGCAGCACGGCGATGCTGGACGAGCGCCTCTCAAACTCGGGCTTGGTCTCGAAGCTGTGGCTGCTGGCGGCAGGCGTGAGGAGGGAGTCGGCTGTGAAGAAATTGTTGAGAGCCACGTGGCCAAACTGGTTCTGTTGGTTGGGGAAGCTCACGTAGCCATGCTCGGCGGCAGAGGGAGGGGAGTGGGAGTAGGAGGTGACACAGGGAGGAGAGCCTCGGGGGAGCATGCAGGAGGACACCACCGGCCCACTCGGCGCGTGGCTGGCCCACAGGTTGTTGGGGATCTGGAGAGGGAAAAGGGACAGCAGGTTTATTTAGCCACATAGATTTGGTCAACATTATTTGCATTGTTTAGTCCATGTATTGTTGTCATAATAATATAGTTATTTAGAACGAGGGTTATGTGAGCCTTTGTGAGATATGCTAGAAAGATTTTGGGATTGAACCCTAATGTGAATATTAAACTGTGTTGAGGATTAAAGGCTTGATTATGAGTATAATTAGTTTTTATTTATCCAAATAAATAAAAAATATATACAAATAGATAAGTACATAGATAGATATTATTCGTAGATATATAAAGGGATTAATAGATAGGTGGGTTGTATATGATTTTATGGTAATATTCCACCAGTTACAAACAAGGCTCGGTACCAAATAATCCCAGAATGTTTGGGATAAACTATTTGTAAAAACAGCAAATATTATGTAAAATAATAATAATAATAATAATAATAATAATAATAATAATAATAATAATAATAATATCTGTATTTATATAGTGTCTTTCAAAACAGGGTTACAAGGTGCTTTACAATAAAAATTAACTCCTTTTGCTGAATATATCCACTATTTATATGAAAATTGCATATATACATGATTTGTATGATTATTGTCATTCTATTGCACCTTTTGTGGCCTACAGCCTGACGCTAAATTTAAATAGTCGGAAAGAAAAACGTTTAAGTTATGACAGTACCCCAATGCCAATAGGCAAAAAATAGGCTAGTATAAAAAAGAATTATCAAATTTACAGAAATAAATAACATTATGTGTCTCATTATACCCTATAATTCAAACCATACTCCTTGAACAGCATAGCTGTCCCAATTATTTTGTATAAACACATGTAGGCCTGTATGTTTTCATTTGTGCGTGCAATGCAGGAAACGGGCTTGAAGTAACCTTTGTAATAAACTTTGTACGAAAATCATAAAGCCAAAGATTGGACATTACACACCATAAAACATTCCTTGAAAACGGAAGTGATAATAAGCATAAAATAAAGTTATCTGATGATGATACAATTATGGAGAGAGGTGGGAACACTTGCCTGTGAGTAACTGTCCGTCCTGGGTAACACGGATAAATCGTACGTTGCTGCAAAGTGATTTTTCGCTTGTTGTATCTGGCCATAGCGTTCTCTTTTTCTCCATTTGGCTCTTCTGTTTTGGAACCATACCTAACAAAAATCATATAATGTATTAACACTTTTTACCCCAAAAAAATTATGTCGCATGACAACATGAATTTATTCGAAAAAACAATGTTTTGTATTTATATATATCCAAACCTTAATGTGACTAGATTTTTTTTAAACAAAATGTAGCCTACTTACATTTTGAACATTATATATAACAAATATATGCCGGTTTAAAGCGTGGTGTTTCAGAATTCCCCAACACACAAGTTCACGCCTATATTTATATTTAGTCCTATATGTATTGATGTCACCCAGGACACTTATAAAGCTATACAACTTATATTTTATACCGATTTTAAGCAGGTTAGTTAGGGTAAGGGGCATGGCCTACCTGTACCCTGGCCTCTGTCAGCTCAGTTCTCATAGCCAGCTGTTCTCTCACGTAAACATCTGGATAATGAGTCTTCTGAAAAACTTTCTCCAACTCTTCTAGCTGTGTGCTCGTGAAGGTTGTTCTATGCCTTCTCTTCTTACTGCTCGAGACGTTACTATCGCACTTGTCACCAATTTCGTCCAAGTCCGTTTTCTCCTGCCCCGTAGTTACAGGAGATGCTCTAAGGTTGCCGCAATTGTCCAGTGATCTCCCAAGGTCTGAATGTAACGTGTCATCTTCTGATTTAGAAACTCCGTAGTTTCCTAAACAAATAATAGAATTTATAAAAGCAGTCAGGTCGTAAATGTGCTAATTTAAAATTAACTAGAAAGCACATCTAGTATTATATAAGCCACATCAATCAAAATAAAGACAAGTGGACATGGAAACCACTAAGCCTATCACAGAAAGATAGTAAAGAAAATAAAAATAAATAAATAAAGTGAGCTACACTAAAAGTGTGTGCACCCACCTGTGGGTTCTATTTAAAACGAAGACATGAGGCATTTTGAAAAACAATATAAATAGGCCTATATGCTACTTCAATAAATAACATATTTTCCAGTATAAAGATAAAAAAAAGTCTCACCATTTTGATCTCCAGATGGCGAGGAGCGCTCCATTATTGTGTGGTGCTCTGTATTCTGAATACCGAAGGCCTGCACGCATTTAGTTGACGTCTTGTTATAGTATTGCACACTGTCCAAGTTCTCCATTACTTGGTCCATTGCAACACCCGAACCCATGTAGTAATCACTGACCTTAATCGCTGGACTTTTCAAGACGAATTTATCGTTCATATATTCCATCATCATACCGAAATCCTTTCACACGTAGCTGTGGTGCATAAATGTCGTGTTCCTCAAACAAACAAAGAAATTAAGCTAAAACTAAAGCTACACAATGACAAAAGTCGTTAATATATATCTCGTCTTGATGAACCAGACTCTTATATGCGCAGAAGAGGGTTCCTTGAAGAAGCCTACCTCCTTTTGAATATGAAGCAGTCCGAACTCCTCCCATGTAATGAATCCAAACTAAATACACATTTAAAGGATTATTAGACTTACAGGTGAAAGAGGAAACAATACAATGTACTTTTAAATTAATTATAGGTGTAGTCTTATGAGCAACTACAAACGAGATTTGAAATAGCTTTACATGGACATAATAGATGTTTTTGCTCTCCATGTAAATTATTTTACACCAAAGAAAATTGATTCGATTAACGGTAGGCCTAATAGAAAAAAACTTTGGGAAAATCAATGGGAGTATTGCAAAGTTATATTTTAATTAAATAACGTGGACTTTAGATATAAGAATATTGAAAAATTCTAGGCCTACCTATTTTTTATTTTAGTCATAGGCCTATTTCGTTCGCAAAATAGGCTGCAGGCCTAGTATCTAAATTCCAATCTGCATGTCATTTCCTAATTTATTAGCTTCTTATGGGGTACAACAAATATACTTTAACAGAACACGCAGCCAAATAGACTAACCCTATATTTTTTTGGCAAAAACTTTAGGTCCTAACTTTGGGCTAATGAACGCGAAAAACCGCAATACATATGAAGATATTGTATAGGCATACAACCATACACGATAATACATTTTATTTCTACATGCTATTATTGTAACTATTTTGTTTATGAATATAAAAATTATAAATCAAAATTGTGAAGAGAATACATTTTCATATAGACTTTAGAATAGCTTTACAAATTGTGATTGGTATATAATTTACCGCCTAAAAAGAAAAACAAAATCGTTTTAAGAAATATTATCAAATGTTACGGATTTGCCCAAATAAATAACAAAACAATACAATACGATGCAACAATACTAGGCCTATTCGATGATATATTTGGTATTAAGGCAAAGACATAATGTGTCCATTTCAGGCTACAAAAAACAGCAGTGCACAAAGATACCCATGACTGTGGTAATTTTGAATACAAAGGCGGTTACTTTATCTCATATTATTAGAGGACGATTCTTCTACAATTACCAAAATATTCCCTCCACCTCATATATACCATACCACCTGCAATGCTCGCCAAATAGCTATGGTTCGCTATCGGGTCAATGGCAATACCTGGGGCTAGACGGTGCCACACGAGAAAAAATAAAAATAAATACGAGTGCTCTTAAGTAGCAGGGGGGTTCATTATTGGGCTACTAAGATGACCTCGCATACTGCCCATGCTGTGGAGACAATGCGAAAAGTTCCCCTTGGTTTAGGACAGTGATGGCAAAAAAAAAAAAAAGAAATCCGTGCGTGATGTAGTTTATGATAATTTGACAAGAATAGGTTTTTCACCTTCAGATGTAAAGTCCTAATGTCATGATGATGAAGCCAAATGTAACGTTGTCTAAATCATGAAATAAAAACGTGTCTCTTAAATGTTTCCATTGAACACAAAGCCTTCTTGGTGATGCTAATGGCTATCAAAACCAAAAAATTATGGAGCCTCATTGATGTTTCTATTCTGTTATGCACATAAATAAATTAATTTAGGGTGGTCAAATAACTCTTTATTGTGTATTTTTCTTTAAACAGCCGACCATAGGGTTATAATATGATATTTAAGTCCTCTAATGATATACAACCGAAAGCCAAAAGGATCTGTGGCTTCTTTATGCCCACACTGCACCAGATTAAACTTTCCATGTCCAAGACTGCTTTGGTAACTTACAACACTAAAGGGAAAACTGAATAGCAGTACCTAAAATACATTTTAATTAAAGCAAAAATAAATAACATTAACATTAAGTGGGACATTTCATAAGCAAAAACAAACTTGTCCACGATAGTTTCAGTATACCAAACTCTTAAAGGAATAACGTTTAAACCTTAAATAAAACTTTTATTGACTCATATGCACTAAAGTCAGTTTTACATGCATTTGAGAATATTAGTTCATAGAATAACAAATTTAGGAGGAACATTTTATTGAGAAATAAAAACTATAAATGCCCAATTTAGTGTTAATCCTGGATTGGGAAGAGAAAGTGGGTGGGGAGGATTCTGTTGGAGTTTTTGGAATGTTCACCAAACCCAGATGCACAGTGATGGTACATCACCTTGCAAAAGCACTGGGCTTCTCCCAGGGGGCAGGAGGTCCGATCTCCCGCTGAAGGAGGACAGTGGTCTTGGGTTTCATATAATTACAGCCCCTAATGGGCAAGACCACAGCACGTTGAAGACACAACTCAAGACCGGCCCATTCAGTCCAAACACACACAAGGGAGAAATATGAAAGTGAAAGGAAGGAGGAGAAAAATAAATAGATAGTCAGACACGCATTTTCTGCCAAGGAGCCACCCTCCAGCCCCATCTATTTGTTTTGATTTGCATTAACTTATCATTTCCAGGCAGTGGACCAGCTAGCTAAGAGCCTCCACCCTTAGGTTAGCTGTCTTCGACTGGGGCCGTGTTTATGGAGGGATGCTTCAGCTCTCTAATTCAAATACACAGACAAGGCCATTGCTATGAGCAGCTGATAATAAAGAAAAACAATGTTCTCTGATTCTAACACCAATGTTTGTGCTCCACAAAAAGCCTCAGCCTAAGCCATCAATCTGCACAAATATGACATGAGTGTGCAAAATGTACAATTTGAAGTCCACTTGGATTGGAATAAAATCTTTATTGGTCTTGATTTTCAACACAGTGGAGAATATTGTAACCAAGAAAAGACTTTAAGAAGTCAAAGATAGATTTTTTTTTTCTCAATTTCCTTTTTAAGAAAAGAGAAAGAAACTCACAACAGCCAACACAGGTCAGAAGTAAACACAACGAATGCAATGCAAATAGATGAGTAAATAAAGGACTTGTGTTTCTCATTGCAGGCCGTCTATGTATGAGGTGTGTCATTTGTTGAAGGTTGGGACTTGGTGCATTCCGGTGAGGCTGTGGTCAGGAGGAGGAAGTGATACCCGAGCATAATGCACCTAATGAAACCGCCTGCAGATATCTGAACTCACTGTGCTCCTACTGCTCTCAATGCAACCTCCCAATAACCACACCATCGCTTTTAAACATTAAACAGTAGGGGAAATGATCTGTTCAGACACACAAATATCTGTTTGTTGAAATCTAAGGAAAACCACTTCGTTACTTTGGATTGTTTTGGCCCATGGGGAGAATGTGGAAACTCACTAATCTAGGTCAGGAGTGTCTGTGTTTTACTTGCACACTTTCTCTCTCTTCTTGCCTCCGCCCCAGCCACCACTCATATGGACGGGATTGTCCCGAAAAGAGATGCGCTCTTTTTTTGATGGTGCCGATGTGACTCTTTTGGGCGATGGCACCTCTTTTTCTGCAGAAAAGAGAGAGACACACGGAAAAGTTAAAACGTCAACTTCAAATGTATCTATACTATATACTGTATATATACATACTATAAGCACATGCTATATTAAAAAACAGCAACACCTTCTCTTGGCGGAATATATCTAATAGTCCTAATCGTATGTTTTTAAATACAATAAAATTATTCAAAAAAACAAAAAGAAGAAATAGAAATTCCATATTAAACGTTCAAATGAAACAGTCCCTAAGGACATGGAGAAATGCGTGAATGTGTCTTTGTGGTGTGTACAGTTCAAGTGGCCCTCGGGGTTAAGGAGTGTTTGTGTGCTCAGAGATGGCGGCTGCCTGGGAGTCTGCTCCAGTTCACCTGGGGGGGATCAGCACAAAGCTCTCCAAACACAGAGAACAAAGGCAGCGGTTCTGCTGGGCATGATGCGTTCCACGTGTAGAGCCCTGGCCAACACTCTCCAGAGCTGCCCCACACAGAGGGTAGTACAGCAGGGGGGGGGGGGGGCACGGAGGCAGTGGGGAGGCTGGGAAGCATCGCATGCACTGGCCTGGCTCTAAATACCTGCACGGCTGCTAACCTGTAGAGTGTGTCTATCACTATTGGGATTGTTTCATTATCGATCAGTTATTAAATCACCCGTGCCAAGATGTTTCAATTAGATTTGTAAGAGCAGTATAGCGGTCTATACCACTTCCGTTATTTTAACGGCTATTTTATTTTAACTGTTGATAATTTGAGTTGATTCATTTATTTTTTCCGAAACCACAGCATGGGCCAAAACTAATGTCTGAAATATCTTTATTGACCCATATGCTTCCCATGTTTCAGCTATTTTTACAGTCATACCATTAAAAAGTCTGGAAATAAAAAAAATGGACACACATTTCCCCCCAACCACTGTGACCAAACAAATCGTTTTCAGTCATTTAACTTCCATTAGATGTGAACGGGTACAAAACTGTGGCAGTAGACATGCAACTTAAGTGGTTTCCTCTGCACAAGTAATGAAAATATTTTGTGGGGCTGAAAACGGGCTTCATGGCACCACCCCAAAGAGCGGTGAGTATCGTATTGCAATAGGTAATAGAGTATTTACCAGGTCTTTACTGCTATTGTAGGTTAAGTGAACCCTTCATATTCAACATTTTACTTTGCGCTGTTTAAGAGGCCAAGGA
Organism: Galaxias brevipinnis; assembly: GCA_036023535.2. Taxonomy (NCBI): domain Eukaryota; kingdom Metazoa; phylum Chordata; class Actinopteri; order Galaxiiformes; family Galaxiidae; genus Galaxias; species Galaxias brevipinnis. The sequence continues at coordinate 3,671 of JAVQIZ010234646.1, read as the reverse complement.
AGAAAAAAACATTTCTGATAAATGTAACAGTTATGTTTCTTGTAGGCCTGTTACCTACCAAAGAAGTTTCACAGGAAGTACTTAGCTGGCGAACCGCTCAGAAAATCACATTTTCTCAATGAAACCACTTTCCTTTTTTATCACCCAGACCATTAGAAACTCTTTCTGAGTTTATGAAAAATGTAAGTGGCTTTTTGAAAAATCTGCCAGGCTTACACATACACACACATTTCAATTTGCCCTGGCCAATTTGATAAGTGGTGTTTTGATGGGCACACACACACACACAGGGAGGGCTTTCTCTTACCTCCCCCACCCCCCTCGCCTGTGACACAACCTGTGTTGCAAGCCGTAACCCTCTGCTGCTGCCCTCGTGGATATCATTTTGAAATCATCATCGAAATCTAATTTGGCTTAGTTAGCTGGAACAGGGTTTCCCTTCACTGGATTCCTGGGCTTGTTTAATGTGGTCATCTGCTGTCAGTCTGTCAGTAGCATCTTTGTCACTCAAACTCCTGAGCTAAAGCCTTTCCTGACTGACACAAGGACCAGTCATTCTACACTGAAAGGACCTTCTTTTTTTTCTGGTTTCCTGTTGAACAGAAATGTGTGGCACTCTGTCCCCTGTCCGACCTCATTTCTTTCCTCCCGACTCTGCCTAGGCCAAAAAAGCCTGCCTGTAATTCCTCGCTTTGCACACACACACACACACACACACACACACACATAGATGTCCACAGATGTTCACTTTTAAGAAATGCACACACTCTTTAACTTTTATAATAACTAATTACGCCAAAGGTTACATGGATGTCCCGTCATCCTTGCCAGTGATCTGTGCAGTATGTGATGTTATGCTTATAAGCCCATTCATGAGTTATCATACAGTACTGACGGACACATACATTTGCACTTCAACACACACAAAGTAAATTCACCATGTAATTTTGTAAAAATAATGTAGCGTCTTTGCAAATTATTTTACAAATATTATTTTACATTAATGTAACGGTTATTAAGTTATAAATGCAGGGTATATTTTAGGGACACATTTCCCACAGTAACACCAATTCTGTTAACATTTAATCAGTAGGACTTTTTGTTCCAATTCATATATATTTACCAAAACATGTGGTGGGTAAAAAGAAATTTAAGGGGATGAAATCAATCACTTTTTTGGGAATATTATAAAAATAAAATGTAAAAATGTAGAAAAAGATCTATTGATTTATATTTGATGTAAAAAGTCAATAGAAAAACTCATATGTTCACAGGGATGGCTGCGAAGCTACAACTTAGGGTAACAGTAAAGGAATAATCAAAAGCGTAAGTATGACAGACTCACTTGGGTGCCCCATCGAGTTTCTCCTAGATTGCCAGAGTTCTTTGAGAGGCGGTGAAGTTGACGTGCCACTGGTCTGAGATCCAGAGGCCTGGTCTGCTCCCTCTCTATACCCTGCTACAGCCTGCACACATCAAATGCACACACACATCACACACACACTCGCACACAGAAAACACACAAAAGAGGTCCCACACATCTCACGCAAAAGCATTTTGGGAAACATTCACCAGTTATGCGCTCATGTCCTGAAGGCTGAGGATATCTAAGGCAGAGGGGGCGGTTATTTTCAGCAGTGAACATAATTCAAACTGGTCCATAATGGCACAGCAAGGCCTTGTGGTTGCAGACTCCAAAGACCTCTTGAGCTTCAGTATCATTTAGAGATCTGGACAAACCGAACGGACGTGACACTGGTATTTCTTTAAACAAAGTGAAGAAAAGTCCATGAGCTGATCCACTTCAAAGTCTCACTACGAAGGAACTGAACCTTCTAACCGAAGAGAAAGAGGCTTACAAGACAAACTCCAGGAGACTCCAGAATGGAAAGGGAGAGAATGTGCATGACAAATTACTCTGGAAGCAAATACCCCCAGTATGTTCCCTTTGTACAGAGTCCTTGAGTTACTAGAAAGGCGCTTATAAATCACTTGTATTATTATTATTTTTATTGTTATTAGTATTATTATTCAATGCAAACTACACATACTTTCCTTTTGCAGACAGGTTTGTAATTACTCAATGGGAGTGAATCTGATGTAGAGCGGGTTGAGAAGAAATGGGGGCACTCACCACAAGCTGCACTCTGCCTCCATTCAGAATGTCTGGGTCAATCTCTGGTAGGAAACGATGGCTGCAGAGAGAAAACACAACAGAGCTTCACTGCTCCCATTACAGCCATTTACTTCAGATGTGCTTTGTTCAATTCAAAGCACTTATCTCAGACTGATCCTTCACAAACATCCGTTTTATTAGTGGGTGTCAAGTATTATAGTCCTAAATGTCTATTTGTTACTGCACAGGGGCCCCGAGTCATAAGTAATCAGTCGTTTAATGTTTTCAACAAGTAAACAAGTCTTTAAAAACAAGTCAGTCAATAGGAACACTTCCTTCTGTTTTATACACACATTTTTTTCCCCTCTAAACACTGCTTACATTACTGCACTTAAATTATGCAATGCAAAAACAATTGGCTATAATAGAGCTGGCTATAAAGCCGAATAAAATCAATATGTGGATTACTTAATAAAATGAATAAAACACCTCTGACTATAAAAGAATGTAGCGTCATTTTATTTCTCTTTAACTTGAGCAGCAAGTTTTGACCATTTGCCTTCCAGGAACATCACTTCAGTGTGTCTCACCTTTCTGACGGCCTGTCAGAGTGCACAGCCTGAGTGTGAAGCCACTGAGAAGTGCGCTCCTTGTTCGGCCAAGTCTGCTCGGCTTTCCCCGGCTCTCCGGGGCTCAGCTCGGCATCGTGAGCTGCACTTGACAGAAAACATCAAATAAACGTCACACATGATTATTTGTCCCCATTTGCTCTCTGACGTTTCAGACTCAGCGGTTGTCCAGTCGGCCAAGGCGCTGCGACTCACGAGTGTTCAAGGGACGTGAGAAATCACAGATTCTGCTTCCGGCTTGTGTGTGCGCGTGTGTGTTCACAGCCGCTCGCCCGCTTAAATAAACAGCGCAGGGGTCTGAACTGTGGCAACATTTGACAAGTCTTACTGCAATTAGCTTTCTGCCGAGCCAAGCTGCCTGAGATCAGTGGCCGCCGCTCACAGCGTTTATGTTGGGGCTTAAGGTAGCTGTTTGTTTGGAGGACTCAGGGGTCATTACTATAATAGACTCAGAAATGCAGAATGACACAAACTAAGAGGCTGATGAGTGTGTGCGTTGTTGGGTTGGTGTGTTGAGTTGCTGCAACCCTGTGTGAAGATACCGAGCAATGTGCCCAAATGTGAAAGTTCCTTATGAACAAGACTAAGATGACCATAAAGGGGACCTAATTCAGAGTAAATGTTTGCGCAGCACTGACAGTAATAGGTGTGAATTGATAATGAAGTTTGACAGGCCTGTGCTGGAAATAATGACGCATTTCTTTAAGGCGTTTTCATGCTTCCATGGCAGTTGTAAAAGAGAGAAACTGTTTACGGCTGTTAGAGGCTAATTAAGGAGACCACTAAAAATGTCTTAAGATGGATTCTTCCCCCGGGGGCAGCAGCAGCAGCATATGCACACAAAGATTTCCTCAAGCTGAAAACACCCGGGGGGGGGGGGGGGGGGGGGGGGGGGGGGGGGGGGGGGGGGGGGGGGGGGGGGGGGG
>JAVQIZ010234639.1:0-10193 GCA_036023535.2 Galaxias brevipinnis | reverse complement strand
ACACAAACAAACGCGCGCGCGCGCGCGCGCGCGCACACACACACACACGCACACACACACACACACACACACACACATACACACACGCACACAACTTCTTATTGCCCAATAGCCAACCTAAATAGAATAAAAACTAACGAATAAATGCTAATATTAGTAAGACTATACGAAGCAGACTATTTTTATATTCGTGTGTGTTAAAAATCAAGTTTTCTATTAATACAAAAGTTATGGTTTACAACTGTTTTTAGAGCCGCTTTTAAATTAACTTTAAATTGATAAGATTTAACACAAACTGGCTGTGTTCTAACCACTTTACTCAACAACAACACACATTGAATGAAGTACTGGAATATTGTGCTATACCAAATCGATTTGAAAAGCACACAGTACATCATACATTTCTGAAAGTGTCTAAGTAGTCTGCGACTAATATGGAAATAATCCACAATATCGTGATTATTTAGAAAATGGGATGAGTGAAAATGTACTATTAGGCTACATCTCCGTTTTTAATTAAAATATCAAACTAAACATTTGATGCCCTCCAACAAAACAATAATGTAATCCACTATTGGTGTTAATTTAATGTTTTAAAAATATATATATATTTTAACTTGTTTACTTTACTTTTTCATTATAGGGAGGAGCTGGCAATGCGTTTGGATCTCACTGAGGCCCGGGTGCAAGTAAGTTTTGTTGTTACCTACTGCTAGCTATTATTTGTTGACTGTTTCTGGACATGATCTGGGGATACATATACAAATTGCCTTAATTTCTGTTTAGAATATTATAACTTTTATTCAACTTCAAATGGTATTTTTTATTGATGTTAGCTAAAAAGGCATTAGGAAACAACAATAGAATACATATGCAAAAAAATAAGGGATACAACTGATTTAAATTTCTACAATCTGCATTTGGTCTATAATCTTCATAAATTTTGCCAAAAAGAGATGATTTGAGGGAGTGATTTATTGCTCCAAAATGACTTAAATGGCCACAAGCTGTGCGTAGGGATGGTCTTTCCTGTTATTGAAAGTTATTACATGCAATAGGGTACATAGTGGCAATTAAGCCAACCGGGACAATTCATAATAGCTCACTTAGTGCAAGAGCAAACACGGTGTATGCATCTTGATTCAGGAGTGAGGTGGTGTTTAATTTTCCTTCACAATAAGACGCAGAAATAGAGTGCCTGTATGGGGGAGTGGGAGAGAGAAAACGAGAGCGTAAGAAGGGGAGAGAGAGGCGGGGGAAGGGGGGTGAGGACGCTGGAGAGCTGGTGGGATAATGCTATTTGATTTCCCATTATGTGATTGCAATAGACCTTCATTGATCCGATGCTTTGCACTTGGAGCGCGTGAGAGACCATTAAAGGTGTTTGCGCCCCCTCCATTGAGAGCGTGGCTTGCATGTCTAAGCCCGGCCTCATAACCAAAGAGACAGTTCAAACACGATGGGAGCTATGGCGGATGTAAAACAACAGATGTCTCTTTGGTGAACGTAGGTGAGCAAATCACTTAACGGTCGTCATCAGGAGGTGATAAAAACTCATAAATTCCCGAGGGGCCATGCAATGCTAAACAGCCCAGGGATGGGTTTGTGAGAGTGTGTGTTTGTGTGTATGGCTCAAACTCACCCGTTCAATCACTTTCCTGATGTTTACATTTTCTCATTGTCAATAGCGCAAACTAAGCACAGGGGATGCGTGGGAAAGTTAAATACCCACTTGGTTGGATTTGACTCACTTTGTTCAACGTTTAGAAGAATTTAATTTAAAGAGCATTAATTGTTATTGGACTCTTCAGTGGCTATTTTCTCAGTCTTTTGTTAACATGACTGTTAATTATCGCGCACCACCACGATCTCAGTCTGAAGGGACCGGATTTTAATTAGCAAACTTAGGCTAGCGGACCGTGAGTGCGCAGGGTTTAGTGCGCATGTAATTATCGTTGACTTTCCGCTTGCTTGCCATCTCCTGAACTGGAGCAGTGCTGTATAGGGTTTATATAATAGGCCACCACAGATGTTGGTTGGCTGGTGACTATACAGACAGTAATTAAACGTTGGTAGAACAACAGAAAGGTTTAAGTATGTCTATTTGTATGCACGATGTGGTACCACAATTTTTTTGAGCAGATCCTTCAGTTCCAACTGTCTTTCTTTTTAAATCAAGCCTATATTCTTTATTTTTGGAATACAAGTCCATCGTGTCCCTAAACTCCCTGTCTGTTGCTTGTCAGGTGTGGTTCCAGAACCGCAGAGCCAAGTGGAGGAAGCGGGAGAAGGCCGGAGTCCAGGGCCACCCGGGAGGTCTCCCGTTCCCTGGTCCTCTTGCTGCGGCCCACCCTCTCAGCCACTACCTGGAAGGAGGGCCCTTCCCTCCACATCCCCACCCAGCCCTGGAGTCTGCTTGGACTGCAGCTGCAGCCGCTGCTGCTGCCTTCCCCGGGTTGGCCCCTCCTCACAACGGCTCCGTTCCGCCCCTGGCATCACACCTAGGCTTGGGCACCTTCCTGGGCACCGCTGCCATGTTCCGCCACCCGGCCTTTATCGGACCCACCTTCGGCAGGTGAGAATCTAGGTACTGTACGCCTGCTAACACACCCCCGGTACATCGCGTGTGCTTGTGTGTCTGTCTGTATGTGGATGAAGGAAGATTGCATGTAGAGGTTGAACAGGTGTTTGTGTGCAGCCACACACTGTCACATGTCTAACAGTGTATAGAGCTAACCAACATGGTGTGACATAAGCTGTGAGGCGAGGTGTCATTGCAGACTGTGGCCGTCTGGGAGGGCCAGCCTCCTCGTTTTACTACTCGTATTATGCCACTGGACGTGGAGCTAAAGCCCATTAGAGCTTTACAGCCCAGAGCATTACATGCTACATAGACATTACAATAAATAGGTACATTGCACAAACAATTATAAAGCACAATCTGTGGCACATGTAAAAGTGGTCAAATGCTTATGTAACTATAATAAATTAATTATACAATCAATTTTATTCATTTTAATTTTTACTTTTATAAGTACAAACACTTGTATATTGGAAAATATTAGAATAAGATTAAATGTTTATGTTTGTTTATATTTATTTATTATATTTATAATATTATTATAATTATGAAAAATTATAAAACAAATATTTATATTAGTTTTGATAAAAAATGGTGTGCTTAAAATAAGCCTAAAAAGTAAACTAAATAAAATTAAACTAAATACATTACTCTGAAATGTTGTATTTATTACACAATTTGAATGAATCTGTGACTAACTTTCCTGAAATTACATCTTGATGCTGTTATATGTAATATGTCCAGCAGTAAGGCCAAAGTTTAACAAGAGGATAACAAACACAAAATCTACCAGCGTAACTTCCTTCACCCCGTCCCCTCAACTCTCCTCTCTCTGTTAATTCTGACAGGCTTTTTTCCAGTATGGGTCCCTTGACTAGTGCTTCCACTGCCGCCGCTCTCCTCCGTCAACCTGCCCCGCCCGTGGAGAGTCCTGCCCACTCTGCCCCTGTCCTGTCCGACCCTTCCTCCTCCTCCTCATCCTCCACCACACTGGCTGCAGCAGACCGTAGAGCCTCTAGCATTGCCGCCTTGCGGTTGAAGGCCAAGGAGCACTCGGCTCAGCTCACCCAGCTCAATATCCTTCCCACCGGAGCTGCAGGGAAGGAGGTTTGCTGAACAGTCAACCCCAGCTAGACCTCCTCGCTCCTGGGCTTATGTCCTGGTTCCTTTCCTCTCCATTTCCAGAGGCTGGAACGGTACGCTCACCCTGAGAAAAAGCTGATACCTCATGTCTCCCCAACAAAAAGCACGACCAAATTGAAAGAGCACTGGCTTTCACTGTTGTTGTAGAGTGTTCAATACTGAATCCAACTGGCACGCACACACAAACGCACCCACGCGCACACGCACGCACAGCACAGACACACAGACACACACACACACACACACACACACACACACTCACACACACACGCACACACAAACAAGAAGAGCAGACAAGAACTCTGAGAGAACCAGAACTAGAATTCAGAGGGGTTTTCTCATACTACTCTGGAAATAATGAATTCTCAAAAATAAAATTTAGTATGCATCAATGTTGACTGATCCAGTCTGGTTCTCTGCAAGCCAAGTTGGAGGAGGTCTCCAAGCCAAAGGAAACTGTCCATAGACCTTCCATAGCCTTCTCTGCAGCCTGGTTCAATCTAAGCACACATATGTTTATTCTTCTGTCAACATTACTTAGCATAGACTCTCACAATTGGAGATACACAATCATCTAAAATCCATTATACCTTTATTCAAGTCTATCGGACTAGATTTGGCTCAAGTTCAAACAATGTTAAGTTTAGATTTGATCAGTTGCTGAATTTTATGAGGGGCAAATGTACATATTTATTGTAAAAAAATAATAAAAACAACAAAAAAAGGATAATTGTTAAAACAGGGATATGTATATTTGAAAGGAGACCTTGTTTTGAGAAGTTGCACTTGGTGTAGTGTTGTACGAATGTTGCCCCGTGTAGAATTCCACCTGTGTTGATGAAATATTAGATTTTTAGATGATTATTTATGTCAAACCTGTGTCCCAGGCAGGGCTTTTTCTTAAATGATTGTACATTTCCTAGTTTGTTTAGCATTATGCTAATATTAATTAAATAAATGACCTCTGCAAAATGAATTATCCCTTATTATTTCCATATATATATACCAGGAGATAAAAAACAAAAAATGAGAAATAGAATTATAGAGCTATTAATAAAATTGTTATAACAAACTTCTGTCTTCTGTCATGAATGTACTAATAACTTGAAAAAGGTTGTCTGCTGAAATATTTCCTAAATAAATTATTTATAAATAGCCAAGACTCATGTAGTTCATCTTTAACGTGTGCACATTTTATTAACTATATTGCATATAGGCTACATATAAATTGTTGTTTTTGAGGCAATGATTTAGAAGGTTTAGACATCTAAACCACTAAACTATTCTCTTTTTTTTCTCAAGCACTATCACACGGGTCCAGTCTGAATTGTAAGCAAATTAATTGTGTACAAGCGGTTTAGCCTCTAGTGGCAAGCTTCAATAAATGATAAAAATGTATTAGGGCCCTGATGGCAATTCAGGCCTAATGCTATGCTGTAGCGTGCGTCTGGTCTTCAAATACAGACCATATATTCATGAGGTAATCCCTCCATGTGAACGAACGACAAAGGCGAGAGTTTTCAATTAGAGAACCCACTTTGTCCAAGGCCCTTCACAAAAAAATCGCTTTAAAGTTTTTTAAAGGCACTAAATTGGTCTTAACATCTGTAATACCATGTCGATGGAAGCGAGTCCTTTTGTCATTAATGAAGTAACAAACCACTTTATCAAAAAGTCTTTCTCTCGAGGCCCCTTCTCATCCTCTCTGCCACCTCCCAGAGTTAATTCCCCAAATCCGCCCAGATCTCACGCGCGAAGTAGAAATACAGCAATCAATGCATGCTTTCAGCGAAGTCATTCTCGTCCATTTGACCCGCCTATGGTGCCCAACCAAATCGCGTGAAATTACCCTGCGGATTAATTTAGTCCCTTTTATTTGCTACTTCGGCGAAAAACCTTTCACTCGTCTTGTTTTATTCCTTTATGGTCTATATAACTACTAATCCACCTTATTCTGAACAAGGCTGTGAACAAGGCGAACGAGATTAGATAAGGATGGAAATAAAAGCTGTGCAGGCCTATAGTGTAAGAAAGAATGACACAGAGATGATGAGAATGAGTAGGACCGTAGGCCTATAACTATTCATCCAGCTGCTCAGGACTGCATTGACAGGCCAGGCATGGCAGAGGCATTGTTGAAGCGGAGCAGTAGGATAATTTAAAAAGAGGGAAAAGACAGAAAGCAATTTCCTCCTGTGCAAAACCCGCAACGTGACCTTTGAATGCTTTTTAAATTCATGTTTAACTGAAATGCTCGTTGATGTAGGCCTATAGGATTTTTATGAGATTGGATGGAGAGCTTTAAGCTTATTGAACGTAACTAATGATAGGCAACCCCATTTGTCCCCAATATTTAGGGAATGCCAAGCACAATCCGGGAGGTGGGTGACCTGCTGGGCGAGGGGCTTAAATCTCTTTCAAAGCAAAAAAGGCGAGAAATTGAAAGGCTGTTTCCAGGCACTGTTTGAGTTTACAGACTTGTTTGGTCTATATTAAATAATATGCTTCTTAAAAGGCTATGATAAAGAAACCGTGGCATTGTAGCGTCAAAACATATAGACTTAAAAAGGTCTAGGAATGTTGACAGCCCGAAAAGTGAGGCATGGTCACCGTCAAATCCTCAGGACCATCAAACGCTAGTGCGTAATGATTCCATGGATTAGGCTATACTTTCACAATGGATGGCTATACAGGTGTCTATAAAATGGCATCACAATAGCGCACCCATTTTCATCATTGCAATCCTGCGCTGTTCAATTTAGGTTCCATAGACTGATTTGACCACTGATTTTCGATTCTCCGGGGTCTGGTCTCTCCCACCACATCTATCCAGGAGAATGGGCCCAATCACTCTGCGTTTCACCCGGATCACTCCTCTCTCAGTTCCCGGGAGAGGCGCTCTAAAAGGCGCTTTGATGAACAGCCTCGCCTCCCCGGAGAAGAACTTGCAATGAATGGCCTGAATAGTGGGCCTTGCACTCTGGTCCCTTTAGGATCGCCCCTTAATTCCCGTCTCGTTCGCTCTCATCCAATTAGCTCCGTGTATTAAGCGGTTTATCGTCTCATAGCCGCCCTTTCAATCGGAACAAGGGGGACACTTTGCAATAGGACCAGCTCTCCTTTTGACACCCACTCTGGTACTTACATGTTCCACCGCGGTATGAATAATAGGGACAGAATAGGCCACTAATTCCCTCATCAAAGACTACCTTGTTCGTCGCTTTGCTCAACAGCGGCATTCTGGTCAAAAGGACAGGCAATAAAGCTTAACATAACAATAAAAAGCGACTCGTTCGCTTTTATTAGTTTAGCGAAGTTGAATTAATGCAGGGACTCGGGTGAGTAGGATTTTCTCCACCCAGAGACGAAAATAGCGCGCAACACGAAAAAAACAAAACAAGACAGGACTGGTTTAATATACGCCTATAAAGCATGCACATATGGCTAGTAGAATGAATGTAATCGAAAGGGTAAATAGAAAAAAAAAGTACTGCAGTCATTATCACGTAGGTTTTGAAGCGATTCTGATGTGATTTAATAAATATGTAAAGGTATAGGCAATAGGCTAATGCACACGGGCGACAAGCAACCACCCCCTACACGCGCGCTCAATCGGTTAAACCGTGGTTTAAGTGTTCAGCCCACTTAAGGTTGGTTCCACAAGTCGCAGCCGTTTAAAGTGATTTGTGAAGCGTGCAGTGTTTATGGAAATGTACTCTGAAGAGATGGAGTAGGCTAAAAATGATCACCCTCCTTTCATTACCAACTCAAAAGTGGTGAATTCTGGAAAAACGCCGAACACCTTGTATAGTCCCTATTAGACCGGATGAAAACGCACCTACAAACCCTAAACAGCTTATTCACAAACTGGCAATTTAGAACAAAAGTCACTTAATAAAGACAGAAAATTACTCATTTTAGTTTTATTGAACATTGTTTTTAGCAAACATCAAAGGAATATAAAAGCATACCCATTCTATACATTATCTGGTGATAACAAATCAGTACAAAAACAGCTGTGTAGAAAATGACACCTTCAAAACGCAATCTAAAGGGAGAGAGCAGCTGAAATTACATCACTTAAACAGGGTCTAGGGGGAAAAGAAATCGCTGTTCGATATGGAGACAAAAGAACAAGTGAACTATGCTCCTGCCCCTTCTCACCCCATCAGTCCACTGTCCTCTGCTTTCAGTATCTATCCATCCATCTCTTTTTCTCCCTCTCTCATTCTCTGACACACATAAGGACACGCGCACACACACGCACACGCACACACACACAGAGATTGAATGGCGGTAATCAAAACAAGTGTCCAATCGCTACGGGAGTTCAGTGGTCTCAGTGGCCAGGGTTGCCATCATTGGCTAATTGCCGAGCGCCGTGGAGTACACTGCCTGCTCTAAGGACAAGTCATTTGGGAGACGCATATCTGGACAATAGCTACTCTCCTCCCCATCGCACAGCACTACTACAACCCCCCCCACCCCCCCACCCCCCCCACACACACACACTATAGACCACCATTTAGGTCTGATTGCTGCCCCGCTCTGCTGTACCCCACAGGGGGGGGATGGGGTCATGTGTCATTGTCTCAGAGTAGGTGTCCGTTTGTGTGTTTTGTGTGAGTGTGTAACTGTGTAAGGGAATTGGAGGACAGATAGTGGGGCCTTTAGCCAAGTCAAAATGGACTCCATAGCAGTCCAGGCAGTTGGTCGTAGGAGCGGTCCCCGGGGTTTGAGGCTTCGGCTGTCACTCAAGGGGGGTTAATGGCCAATGATGAAGAGGATGAAGGGACGTGTTGAGAGAGTTTCACTTGAGGGCGGTGAAGGCCTGGAAGAGTTTGGACAGGTTGACCTCCGAGTAGCCACTGGCCGCCAGGGCGCGGTCGGAGACCTCCTTCAACTTCCGGTACACCTCCCTCTCTGTATGCCAGCCCAGCCTGAACTTCCCTGGGGAGGGGGGGACAAACATGACGTAGTACCGTTGGTTAACTTGGGGTTCATACAGAGACAAGACTCCACTCGTCAAAGCTTTGAGCTACATTTCACTGTTAGCCGGACACTTGGCAGACCTTGAAACCTTCAAATAGTCCAGAGATCGATGTGTACGCACGTACAAACGTGGAAACACACACGCACGCGCACACACACACGCAGGGCCTACAGGATCAATAGTAGAAAACGCAGACCTTGAGGGTCGATGGTGTCCCTATCCTTCCTCGAGTGCCCTCCTGCGGAGATAACAGAGTCTGCACTGGGTCCACCTTCAGTCTGGAGGCCTCGTCTAGGGCTGCCCATCCACTGAGGTGTGTGTGTGTGTGTGTGTGTGTGTGTACGGGTGTACGGTCCACCCGGCTCGTTCGCATGTATGCCAATCCCTCCATCTGGCAGCCCCCTCTCCCTGACAGTTTGTGGTCGTGACGGAGGTCCATCTCCTGCCTCACCTCCTTCCTGCCTACTGCATTAGCAGCTGCTGTCTAAATACAGGCCCATCGACAGGCCACGGGGAACAAAGGTTAAACACACACAGGAGATGGACAGTGAGGAAGGCCACACGCGTACACAAACACACACACACACACACAGAAGAAGAGACGCGGTAGGGACAGTGGGCAGTTAAACACTTAGAAAAGCATTTAGGCACATGTTACGCGGACACAATCAGGGCCACTGAAAACATCGAGGCTTCGGTGAGCAACGCTCCCTAACCAACATGCTGTATATGTAAACAATGATAAGCCCACGGGGCTGACTGAAGCGCCACATGCAATGATTACCAGATACTCCTCCCCGACAAGAGCGACGATGGATGGATGGAGAGAGCCAGAGAGGGGGGGGGGAAAACAGGGAGAAGCGATAGAAATGAGAGGAGGACAATTTATCTGGGCAATAGAAAGGAGGTGGGGGTGGGGGGGGGGGAGGAGGAGGAGGAGGAAGATGATGCATGATCAAGCGAAAGCAATCATGTCATCATTTCTGAAAGGTAGGAGAAAATAATTCTTTTGTCCCCCCTCTCCCTTTCCATCCGCCTTTCTTTTCCCTTCCACCTCAATCACTGTGTGGGGAACGGATAAAAGAATGATTTAAGAGTCAGCGAGAGAGAGAAAAAGGAGCGAGGGAGCGAGGGAGAGAGAGAGACCCTCGCCGCGTGTCGGTGCACAGTAGGGGTTGCAGTTCAAATAAATAGCCTTCCTTAAAAGAGAGAAAGAAAGGAGGGAGAGAGAGAGAGAGAGAGAGAGAGAGATGGGAGGAGAGAGACAGGGCCACAAAGCAGAACGGAGGGCCAGCGACGGGGACGAACCAAGAGAAGAAGGGAAAGGGACAGAAGGACGAGAGAGAGGAGGGACAGGGTGACATGTAAAAGAGAGCACACACACACACACACACACACACACACACACACACACACACACACACACACACACACACACACACACACACACACACACACACACACACACACACACAC
>JAVQIZ010234617.1:0-15000 GCA_036023535.2 Galaxias brevipinnis | reverse complement strand
GCTGGCTACAGCACAGCTCTCTCCCTGGACAACACACACACACACACACACACACACACACAGAGAGAAGGAGCGAGAGAGAGATAAGCACACACACCCACATACTGAGACAGGAGGGGATAAGGCGAGAGCGCTCTCCTATTGCTAGGCCTCTTCATTCATCTGCTGCTCATCACAAGCTTGTTTACGCTCTGCGTCCTGCATGACCTCTCATTAATCATGTCTGCTGAGGAAAACACACACACACACACACACACACACAAGTACACACCATCCAACTATAGAAAAGAACTGGAAGCCGCAAGCCCCATGGTAGGCGTTGAAGCCAAAAACGACTATCTCAGACGTCTTCAAATAGTGACGACTTCCGGAACCTAGTCGATGGCATGCATGAGATGTGCATTCTCCCAGTACGGCCACTCTTTACTGTAGTACACATACATTTCTCATGCCTAAAACATATAGATCGATAGCTGAAACACTTGGCCGCCCCTTTTATGGAACGTTAAATTTTTTACTGATTTAGCATGCACCTCTGAACATGAAGCAATTAGCAATGAATAATTAACACATTTTAGGACAAATAATCCCATTGTTAAAGAGCATGACACAATGTATGTCATCCCATTATAAATGTGCTTCATGGACACCCTTTTCAATTGAGATGAGTGTAATAGGAAATAGAATGGAAAGTGTCACCTCAAGCAACCGTTATTAACTTTATTACATAAAGTATATTTCATATATTGTAGAAAGAACTAGAAAGAGGAACTGTTTCACCATCTGTCATATTTGTGGAGCTGGAGCTGGACAGCACTGTAACTTGGCCGTAAAGTACCACTAGGCTGATGTCATTTATCCCCCAGTCTATGGAATGAGGTCAGTTAAAATAAAGCACACACTTATGAACACACACACACACACACACACACACACACACAGGATATAGAGGAGCTTCCAACCCAAGTCAAGCAGACTAACATAAACAGACTTAGTCTACAGACACACACACATACACGCACACAGCTCTTAAAATATCTATCCAAACTCAGAAATTTCCAATTTCACAAAAGAGACACCACACTACTAATTTCCCTGTTTTGCTTCTCACTTCATAGCTCTCGTTCCTTCCACCAGAGAGTCAGATCATTACGTTCTCACCATCTGCACTGTCCTGGAGAGCCCCTTAAGGTCAACACTCCAATGTCCCGTCTGCAAGGCGTATGCTACTGAGATGTTCTTCTCTGGACCAAGGTGATCTGAGGAAGCACTAAATCAGCTGGGGGCGATTCTGGGTCAGTGGGTGAGGAGTACAAATTTGGGACTAAATAACAGTCCACCAAGAAGTAAACGTTGTCAACATCACTCTAGCTAGCTAATAAACCAAACTGACTTTGGCCAGCAATCTTATATATGTGCAGCTTGTTACGTTGGAGGCAATTGGCAATTAGTCAAAGCAAATGCTAAATTAAGCATTAATTGGACATAAACAATATCATTTTGGGGTGAACTGATATTGTAACAGTAATTTGCTATTGAGTGAAATAGCAAGGAAGTACTACCATTTACATGTTACCCCCAACAAGTAATCTGAGCTTGCCACGTTCCCTCTCTGAAAGCTGAGAGTTCTAGAAACCTAAGGCCTGGGGTCCAGGGGCTACTCCATATTATTTTTACATTTCGTCAATTACGCAATTGCACACTCGCTCGCAGTCTATTTTGTCTCTCAATTATGTTTCATCACTTCTCTTAGACACACACACACTCACATAACACTCAATGGAACAGTGTTCGTGTTTGAAACGGTCTATCGTTTCAAATCTGGACTGCTCCACTACTGGGACCAGTAAGATCTGACACATAGTGGTCAATGGTGGGAGTGGCCGAGCTGGCTGGTAGGCTGAAACCTCCTGGATCAGAAGAGGGATCAGTCTGGCTGTGTTCCAGCAATATAGCATGATGAGCAACTGGGTGACCACAGGAGTGTAGGTGCAGTAAGCAAAAGAAACCGGCCCCTGATGTGTGTGTGTGTGTCTGTGTGTGTGTGTGTTAGAGAGCCAGAATCACACTGTATGTCTGGTGTGTGTGTGTGTGTGTGTGTGTGTCAGAGTGTCTCTGCGCTGTGTCTACATGGGTGACCACAGGAGCAGACACAGCCCAGGCTCTCTGACTAAGGAGGTCCAGCCGGTCAGCAGGCCCGTCACACCATCAACACCTCAGAGGAATCATACTGGATTCATCATTCATTCAGTTCATTTCACACACTGCAGGACACGCTGCTGGACTCTGGTAACGTTCATTGGTCGCAGAGGGGGACCCACATATTGAAACAGAGATCCACTTCTCTCCATAGGGCTTTGGCAAGCCACCTTGCCAAACACAGAACCAGCTAATTAACCTCATGAGATGTTTCCTCTCTGCTGGAGGAGGAAGACGGCACCAAACATGCAGCTAGTGGTTTAGGACATTGTGGTGGTGGAATGGAAGCGGGTTCTAAGACAACCGGTCGGCATGGGTGAGAGAGAGAACGCCAGGAAAAAAGAAAAACAAACAGTGAGGCCTTGGGAAGCAGGAAAGGCCTGAAAGGACAAGAGGAAGACCCAATTGCAAAGTCACTGCTCTGGAAAAGGAGAGGCAGCAGTGTGATGGTGGGAACGTTTTAACTGCTTTCTGTGAGGTTATATAAGGGAGGAATAATACTTATTTTTTCAAAGGAATGGTGTCCGTTGACAATCTAAAAGGCGCCTCGCAAACCACAGAGAGAGAGACGAGATCAGAACAATCCTACTATTCCTACAATACCTCCCACGCTGTCAAATTGTTCCGTTACACATTTCTCACGCTTTTTTATGGTACAGTAGTGACTTATTTTTTAAATTCCTCACTCCACAAGTTGTTCTCAGTTCCATGCAGCTGTTTTTGGCGGGGGGAATTTCACACTCTTCATTGTTTTCTAAGGGTCAGTGTGAGTGTGTGTGCGTGCGTGCGTGCGTGCGTGCGTGCGTGCGTGTGTGTGTGAGTGTGGGTGTTAGACAACGCTGAAGGGGACTTGTTTTCGACAGTCAAAGCAGCCTTTCTACCCTGAAGGCATTGTTTCACCCCTTTCATGGAGCGAAGCGACCTTAAAGGTTCAGGCTGTTTGTTTGGTAACCCGGAGCAACCCTCCACTGTCACCATGTAGCTGGAGCTGTCAGTGAGTCCAAAACAATAATGAGCCCTCTCAGCCTGTAGCTGTACGGCCTTGGTTCAAACAAGTCCCTTTGTGGTCCATCTGAGGAGAACTGTTGCACACCACTGTCTGTCACGATCTCCTAAACACCCCCTCAGTCTATCATTCTGTCCCTCTGTCTCTCTGTTACTGTTGGACCAACTGCCTCTCCCTCTCAGTATGTTGATCTGGCTATCTGTTTACCCTGTGAAGCCAAATTAAGCCGGTTGGATTCAAGCTTAAAGCTCTGGAAATAAGGCTCCTCAGTCAGATAATCGTATCAAGGGAACTAGGCTGTAACCCAGAGAGACTCTGGAATACATGGAATACTGTGACTGTGACCACCGGCATCGCCTGGCCGCTAAAGGCAAAGAAAGCGAATGCTCTACAAAGCGTTCGTCATCTCACGGATCTGTTATCCCTCAAAAACATTGTCTCATTATGTGTGAGGTGGATTAGGATGGGGTACTGGACAGTTTGAGGGTAGTTAGGCAAGTTTTGATGGCGCCAAAGGATTTCATTTGAGGGCGAGCAGCTGCACGAGGCAGCTCCTGGTTCCTGTTGACTGGTTTTACTTTCTCCTTGGTAAGCATTAGGCTGACGCACCAATCACACAGACTTCCTCTCGGCGGACAAGCTGCTTGTAATCGCTTCACAGTGACTTTTGCTGCTGAGAAAGTAAGCAAGTGTGTGCGTGTGCGTGTGTGTGTGTGTGCGTGTGTGTGTGTGTGAGTGTATGTGTGCATGTGTGTGTGTGTGTCGATGTCACCATGACAAAGTGGACAGAGTGACAGTTGAGTCACGAGACGGGAATTAGGACTCCATGATTGTCTCTCTCCAACGCTTCGGAACAAGACAAGAGATAACAAACCCCATACTCAGATTTTCCACAGGATTTCCCAAAGACAATGCAAGCATGGTGAAGTGAGGAAACCCATACACACACACACACACACACACACACACACACACACACACACACACACACACATATACACACACAAACACAGACACACCACAGCTGGAGCAAATCTCAAACAGTTGTGGAGTGAGATGTCTCTGGGGAGTTGCTCTATCTGTCTTTCTCTCTGTCAAACACAAATAGGCATTGTATGTGAACCCGGATTTTCTTTTGAAATAGCTTCAAAGTGATGCACACTACTATGAGATCGAAAAGTAAACACAAGCTTGTACTATCACTGTCTCACAAACACACACACACACGCACACACACACACACACACACACACACACACACACACACACACACACACACACACACATACACACACACAGCACAGCAGACGCCACAGCAGTGTGTGAGCAGGCGATGTAGCAAAGCCATATAAGGTCTGAGCTGTCCTGCTTCATACTCTGATTTTCTACAAGACACAAAGCTGATGTTGCTAGCTGTCAAATATGCATCTGACAGGCTCGGACAAAAATGATTCACAGCACACTACAGTATTTCATAAAAAGCTGGCCTTGCTACAACTAGCAGTTTGAATCCGTTAGCGTCTTGTTAAGGATGTGTGTGAGGCCGCTTAACAAGCTGCCGATGGGCAGTACACCTCGGACACACACACAATGGGGCAGCTCGAGGTGGCAGCTGCAGCTGAATAAATGTTGGGACGGACCTTTATCCTTCGAAGTCGTAGAAGAAAGACTTAAGAAGAAAACCTGAAGACCTATTTAAAGACCAGGGGAAGCACACAGACACACACGCACACGCACGCACACACACACACACACACACACAAACACACATCACCTTTGGCTTTAACAGGATGAGAAGCACCCCAGCTTATGAGTCACGACTAATGGCATATTTCAAGGCATGTAACCCGCACGTGGCAAACAGCCCGAACACAAAGACACATACATACATGCACATTCATATACCACCTCACAGATGTATTGTTTTTCGAAAACGTAATCTCTTAACCCAACTGGAAGATTTAACACACGCGGTTGTGTAAGACAACCGTGGCATGCTGCTGGGTAACAGCCCCATCACAATAGGACAGGTTTCAGAACCCATAGACCGCGTTGAGCCAAAATCCCCAGGGGACAGAGCAAAGAGCCTTGGTAACAAGCACAAAGGAGGACCAGAGAAGAAGAAAAAA
Organism: Galaxias brevipinnis; assembly: GCA_036023535.2. NCBI lineage: Eukaryota > Metazoa > Chordata > Actinopteri > Galaxiiformes > Galaxiidae > Galaxias > Galaxias brevipinnis. The sequence continues at coordinate 9,666 of JAVQIZ010234617.1, read as the reverse complement.
ACGCCGGCCTGTTTAGCCTTTCGTAAAGGGATTTGAGCCCGGAAACCCCCCTGAGAGGGGGGACACGGAGGGCTGTCACCTGACGGACTGCAGTGTGTTTAGAGAGCTCAGCCAGGGGATTGCTTCTCTTAAAGGTTAAGAGGTTCTAGAAGTCAGAATGTACACTAAAAGTTGGTTCGTTGTTTTCTAGGGACAGCAACACGGCAGTTTGGGGAACAAGGAGTGCTGTGTGTGTGTGTGTGTGTGTGTGTGTGTGTGTGTGTGTGTGTGTGTGCTGTGGAGGACAGTGACAAGGCTCTTTTCTATACTGTGGAGTGACCCTGCCTGCAGCGTCAGCTGCTGGTCCAGTTGCTCCCAGGCATTTTCAACTAACAACTGCTGGGAGTCACCAAACTGGAACGGGACGGCTGGGGTGGCAGCACTGGCACACACACACACACGCGCGCGCACACACACGCGCGCGCACACACACACACACACACACACACACACACACACACACGTCCAGTTCGTCCACGCCCTCTCCACTCTAACAACCCCCCTTTTGCCCATATCCCCCTTTTCCCCCTTGCCTCCCACACACAGGCAGCATTGTCTCCATGTGATGAGGGTAGATCTGGCAGGCACGGGGAGAGGAAAACCAATCTCTGACTGTACCCATGCTGTCATCCACACTAACCCTGCTCTTTAGCTTGGTGCTCATTCACCAAGCTAACCAAATGACTCTGAAAAGATTAGCAAAATACAGATTAGCTAACACTGTGAAATCTTTTTTTCCTCACACACACACAAGCACCCGCATTCTTTATACATGCGTGCACGCCCACAAGCGGTATGGACAGCCAGAGGGAGGTTCACCAGTGTGACAGTCAGCAGACCCTTGGAGATAGAGACAACACAGACTAGAAAAACACAAGACCACACACACACACACACAGATAATCCCTTGACTATAAAGTTGCAAAGTCCACACAAAACACCCATTAAGGAAGAACAACCGAAGGGACAAAGGACTGGAATGCAATGTAAATGCAATGTGTGTTTATGTCTATGAGGACTAACGGGGTCGCGGTCTGAAGGAGAGCGGAGACAGACCGCCCGTTGCTCTTTGTCTTTGTGACTGAGCTGCTCCTCACTAAACACTAAACATCCCTCTCTGCAGCTGGGGCAGGAAACACATGCTATCCTTCAGGCCTGTCTCAAATCTGTGAGTGCGTGCGTGCGTGTGTGTGTGTGCGGTGCGGAGCATGTGTCGGTGTGTACGTGCTTTGCTGGCATATCTGTCCTCGTGCGTGCACGTCACCAGCCATTTTTAATGGGCCTTTAAAGCTACAAAGACAGCCAGCCTTGACTGATGGGCCCCCTCCTTAACTCCATTCATAAAGCCTCCAAGTCATTCATGAGACGGGAAAGAAAACACATCGAGCCTTTTTAATACTCAGCCAGAAACCAGCTGACAGCAGCGACAGATGGAACCGGAGGGTCTCCCATACCAACTCCCCAGCAGCAGCTGTTGTTCTAGGGAGCTTCAAAGGAAAAGCTCCCTGCTCCAAGCAGAGCACCGACTGGTACCAATAGCTGAACTCCAATTACCTGAGCTCCCTGGCGCTAACAAAAGCGGGATGTGCTTGGGCCGGCTTCGTTCCCCCCAGACCCAAAGTCTGGCAACCTCCCAGGCACTGTCACCAGCAGAGGAGCCTCTGCTTTACGTCACGCCCAGGACACATCACAAACCTATTATCAGTTGTGTCTGAGCGCATTCCGCTCCCCCCCCCACACACACAGACTGTGACCTCACTGCACTCTGGGGCACTCCCAAGGGGAAGATAGGAGTCCAACCTGGCATTTACTGAAGGAGAAGGGGGGTAAGTCCATTCCAGAAACCCCCTAGGGACCTGGGCCCTATGATGGAGACGGACGATGGCAGCTGTGGCTGATACCCACTGCCCCGCCATGCCCTTGTTGTGGAATGTCTGTGGGCTGGGTGGAGGTGTGTGGAGGCACGAGTCAGCACACAGGTCAGCCCTGGACGACTGGAGGTCATCCTACTGCTCTACATCCTAGTCTACTCAGGCTGTGGAGCATAGACACAGAGACAGGTAGGATACAGACAGGTCAGCCCTGGACGACTGGAGACAGGTAGGACACAGACAGGTCAGCCCTGGACGACTGGAGACAGGTAGGACACAGACAGGTCAGCCCTAGACGACTGGAGACAGGTAGGACACAGACAGGTCAGCCACACTGGTCACTCTCCACTGAGTGAGTAACGGAGGAAGTTAAGAGTAAAATCATAAAGGAGGAATAGGAGGAGGAGGAGGACGAAGAGGAGGAGGGAGGTCATCTTTCAGATTGGGCAGATGTGAGGTGACTCACACATGCAAACATGTAGTCTCGTGCACTTGCACACACACACACACACACACACACACACACACATTCACACATTCACACACACACAGAGAGCCAGACATCCATCCATCCAGCCTAATCCCGGCACTATTACGATATGGGGCCACCATGACCTCTAACCTTTCCCCCCTTGACCTCACCATTCTGCACCCCCCATCGGAGGCTTCCCGTCTCTGATCCACTCAATCATCATCATCTCCCTGTCCACCAAACACCTGTCCCAGCCTCTCACTCTGCACCGCCCCCACCTCCCTCCCCCTCCACCCAGCAACAGAGTCTGGGTCACTCAGGGGGGGTCAATGTGTTTCCGGGAAGAAAACACACCATCGCTATCCCCCTTTTTTCCGCATGTCCAATCTTTCCTCTGACATCCCGCCGTCATTAATAACCAGCCCAGTGGAATCCTGAAGCCCAGATGGTCCTCCCCTGATAACTAGTTTCCTCTCCTAATGAGGGAGTCGTCCTGTCTGCCAGACGCTGGGGAAACTGATTCGGACGATCTGGCGACCTCCCTGTTTTCCGAGAGACTTTGAAGATTTCCATATTAATACATGGAAAGTTACCTGCGCGATACAAAAAAACCCCGTATAGGCCTACAAACGGCAGGCTGTGCAGTACACCTTGGTCAGGATCGCAGCGTGGTGCGGTGAGCGAGATAAAGTTGGAATTTGAAACGCTAGTCATTATTCATGTGGTTTATCAGGATAAAGATGTGAAGAGGAAGGGTCTCGGCTCGCAGACTAAGCACGAAACTTCAAAGTCCAGCCTTTCCTTCTCTGAGGCGATGCCTTGGCAGAGCTAGTTTAGGCAGGCATCTCAGACGCAGCATTTATCCACGTCACATCACTCACCCAGTCGCACACGCTCAATAGTTTAACACGGTCTACTAAACCGCAGTCACTCACCACACTTGCTCCTACAACTGCTCACTCACTGCTGCACCACACCATGCTTCTGCTCGCTGCTGCACCACACTATGCTCCTGCTCTTGCTGTTGTCCACCTCCACCCCGGCTTCCACCTATTTAGGGACTGTTGCACAGTATCCGATGGGGGATTCTGCAGATATCTACTCCCTACCAATGGTTGTTCACTTAGCATTTGTATAAGACCCCGTACGGGGAAGCAATCAGAGCAGCAGACCCTTGACGCCATACTTCAATCTATTACCGTGTATTGCAATATATTGTTAAACCTATTGTAAGTTGTCCTTCCTCTCTTTCTCTCTCTCACTCTCTCCCCCCTCCATCTCTCCATCTCTCCATGTCTATCTCTTTCTCCACACCAGTCCCAGTGGAAAGGCCCTGCATGGTACTGGTGCTGGTCCTGGGCTGACCCTGCGTGTGCTGCTGGTGATAAAGATTTTACGAGGAGTGCCTTTTTGGAACATTTAACATGTGGACAAGCCTCTTTCCCTCTCTCTGCTACAGTGCACACACTTTACGAGGAGCAAAGATGACTGAGTGAGAGGGAAAACAGACAAGAAGGGACTGAGGAAGTAGAGAACCAGACAGAGAGAGACACCTTCAAATGCTCTATTATTATAAACATCAATATGGAATAACTATCATTCTCATCTTGCAGCACATATAAACGTACGTTTTCACATATTGGAATAAAAACAAAATTGTTTGGGATTGAACCACTACTCCTGACTTGCCATGAAATCTCCATAACGCAACAATAATATTGAAAGGTATAGGTCTACAGTTAAACATACTATAGCTGCATGGGAGGATATCCAATGTAATATTATCCATAAGAACGACTTGTTGTCTAAAGAGAGGTGAGGCAGAGAGAGAGAGAGAGAGAGAGAGAGAGGTGTTTGGAGTGAGGTTGTTGGGGGGCATACAGTATGTTGCAATCAGCATTCTCTTAGCTGGCCACTGCTCTTTATCCCTAGTGACCAGAGAGGTGGTGGGGAAGTACAGGACTGTGTGTGTGTGTGTGTGTGTGTGTGTGTGTGTGTGTGTGTGTGTGTGTGTGGACTGGGGGTCCTGGCGCTGCCTGAACATTCTTCTGAGCTGACTGCCTCTGACACATGGAAACAATTAGAGACACTGTTGTAGAGAGACACAGCGAGAGAGAGAGAGAGAGGGACGGAGTGAGAGGCGGAAAGACAGAGGGTGAGAGAGGAACAAAGAGAGAGAGAGAGAGAGAGAGAGAGAGTTAGAAACAAGAGAAAGCGGAGACAACAAGTCGGAGAGAGAACAAGAGCCCCATGAGGACGGAGCAGTAGAGAGGGGCCGTGACACGAAGCAGCAGTTTGCCTCAGGTCCAAGGAGCTGCTATTCCTGAGAGGAACAAAAGTGTCACAGTGGATCCGGACTAGTGGCCCTCCCGTTGTCTGCGCGGCCTCCCAGTGCTCTGCCTCACAAGGTCCAGGGATACGGAGGAGCTCCGTCACACCCTTTGAGGCTAGGCTAGGCCACTGATTCACCTTGTTTCTCACTGTCCCGTCCTCCTGAACTTCATCTCCCTCCCTTCCTCTCTACCCTTTGTGTTTGGTTTAACATGTGTCACGTCGGCCTCCCCTCCAAATAGCAGTGCTCTCCAGGACCCATAACACAACCACAGCATTTAGTCACGGGCAGCCATCCAGGAAAATGGCACCCACACACTCTCACACTCTCTCTTTCTCTCTCTCTCTCTCACACACACACACACACACACACACACACAGACACACACACACACACACACACACACACACACACACACACACACACACGCACACACACACACACACAAGCGCTGGAGTGGGACTCCAGGATATAACTCAACTCTCCCCCCTGTTAAATTCTCAACAACAGTGCAAAGTCGCAAAGTGGCCAATCCTTCTGCAGTTAAGAACTCTCAACCAATGAGAAAAGCTGTCTGCCTAAAGTGCTCTCTATCCCCAGAGAGAGAAAGAGAGAAAGAGAAGAGAGAGAGAGAGAGAGAGAGAGAGAGAGAACCAAAGCGAGACAGGGCACAGAGAAAGGTTTGCACGGGCAGCAGGGGCACCACTCAAACAGAAGAAGAGGAAGGGAGAGACAAACAGTGTCGCTGTGTTGTTATGGCATGTTATAACCCCTGAGTAAAGGCCAGGAAACACACACACACACACACACACAAACAAACACACACACACACACACTGCTTCTCTCGCTTAATCTGACTCTGATTTATATCTATTGTGTAAAGAACACATCTTCCTTAACCAGGTCAGGGCCAGGTCATTCCTGGTCTCCCTGAGTAATTGTATCTCTCTCCCTCTCTCTCTCTCTCTCTCTCTCTCGCCCTCTATACCTCTCTACCTCTCTCTCTCCCTCTCTCTCTCTCTCTCTCTCTCTCTTGTCAAGCGTCTATTTTCAGCATCTGTTAGTGGTTGGAGCCCAGAGCTCAGCTGTCCGCCCATCAATCAGCCCCATCCCCCGTCCCTCCTCGAGCCTCCCTCCAGTCCTGGGACACTACGGCCCACTACACAACCCACTCCACGATGGACCAAAACCAAACCCATCACCTTGCCAGATCACCACCTGATCCGAGGAGAGATTGAGAACTGTGGTCACAGTCAGTGGAGGTAGATGACGATGGGTCGTGTATGTCTACCAGACTTTGGCTCCGGGTCGTTGGGGATGACAGAGGTAACCAGAGGAGGGCACACGGAAACGCCGGTCTGAATTGCCACAGGCAGCAGGAAAGGCAAAAGCCTGCCGTACGGGACAGTGACACGTAGCGGACGTCCACGTTTCCCCTGCATGTCCATTCTCAATTCCCCCTTTTGAAGGCGATGCCGTAGGCTAACCATTGGCTCTGTGAGCACCGGCAGGCATCCAAACAAACAGTCCCCCGCTCACACCCCACCCATTCACGATCCATGGCCCCACTCCCAGTGTCAGGAGCCCCAGCCAGGCCCCACCACCTTCAGCCACAAGCCTGTCAGCTGACCCCCTTTCCCCTTCACCTACCCCGGCGCTGTGTGGAGTCACGCGCTCCCCTGGGGTGAGGTGATATGAAATGATCATAGAGCATGGGGCCAGTAGTGGGAGATTAAGAATAGGATCTGTGACACAAGGAGCTGTTCCACGTCATATTCCTGTCTCAGTGCCAGGTCCACCAAAAGGAAGACGATGTCATGTTCTGACGGAGGGAGAGCAACGTGTGGGCACTGGAAACAGCACCAGTGAGTGTGTAAAACACTATGCAGTATGTGCCCATATCATACAGAAAAACAACGTGCTGTAAAAAAAATCAACACAATATGACAGGGATGTTGTGCAATGAGCACACACAAGGACAGGGAAATCCCACATCCACACAGGACAGATCTATCCTCAGGCTGTTGCTGACAGTGTTTGCATTGTAAGAAGGACGACGGCGGGACCGCCACAGCACAAACACAGCACACGGCTGTCAACAACGGCAGTGTTTTACACCTGGTGCCAGTTCTAATGCCAACCTGTCGGCATAGCCCTAATGACTGGGGTCATACAATGTCACAATAACAATAATCATCAGGTTACATAAGGCTCTTGGAAACTTCAACATTGATATGGCCAACACAGTCCTTTTAACAGACATATTAGAGTCATGACAATGCACCAGTCTCAGTGCACTCATCTAAAACTAATTTCAGAGGATAAAAAGGTAAATAGCTTTTGCTGTACTGGAGATTTTGGAATTGAGGAAAGGGTTGTTCAAGAAAATGTCTTGAGTATTACGAATGGGAGAGTTGGTGATTGTACAGAGGCTGGGAGAGTAGGTTTAACAATTAAATAATATGTGGACATGTATGCCCTCAGGGGACTTCTTGGCAATTAACAATAATTCACTATTTCTAACTCTGCATTAACATCCTAAACTGATCAATAAAACTATCCGCATTAAGCTACCTAATGCTGTTACGTGGATCCAATGAACATTCTGTATCTTGTTCCAGACAGTAAATAAAGTAATGGTAAAATGAAGACACCAGATAAGGTCATGTGGAATAAACAGCGGGGGAATCCAATCCAATCATCCAATCAAGAGAGGTTTGATGAGGTAAACCAGGACTGGAGCGGGAAAGGGGAAATCACCTCGAAAATGTACAATTACTAACTGTTCCTGATAATTGGAGTAAAATGTCACCATTGGCAACACAACCACGTGTATTTGCGTAATGAGAACAAATTGGAAATGGTCTTCTTTGTGAAAGGTCAACTCTAAACTACCCTTACTGCATATATTTAATTTAATGTAGAGCTGAAAGCAGTTTTTGTAGAGCAATACTATTCTTACGCATCCAATCCAACCAGCATCATTACTCATTTTACGCACAGATACATTTGGACATGCAGGGGGTAATATTCCAATTAAACGAATTCCCTGCTGTGGTCGCATATTCATATGACATGTGTCTATAACAAGAGTTTCCATGAAGTCAAAGTTTTGTGTATTAAGTGTTCAACGATCTAAGAAAACTATGTAAAGAGTAAAGTCCAATCAGGCCAAAACATCAGCGTCGTCCAAAAATATTATATCACACACTTAGAAGAGAAATTAATCCAAGCCTCTAACTTCAGTCAACTCACTCACATACGCCCCCTTGTATTCAAACACAGTGGGACAAAATACTAACTTTTTTCTTGCGTATTTCGAGAATTCCAACGCGTAAATTCGTAATCTCCAAAACATTGCACTGATTGCGCAACTTACCTATTGATACGAGTTTTATGTGTTCCCTATCCAGAAATTCCAAAGCGACAGAGACATTTTCCAGTTTCATTTGTCTGAAGTTCGGTCTGGCGTGGTACTTTCTATACATTTTCTTCTGGCTCAAAACCTCCAGCAGCCCTATAAGCTTGAGCCCGTCACTCAGATCTTTTTGCAGGTCATTGATCCGCTTGTTTAGACACTTAAGGTGCTCATTGCACCACCTGGTGAAGGTGTTCTGTTGTATCTTTTTCCATGGTGCATCTTCGGCGAGGTCCTTCTCCGTGGCCGGCATCTCCTCTTCTTCCTCACCGTTGTCGGTGCCCTGGTAATACTGTGGCGGTAGTTGCTGCTCGTAGTACGTGTTGTTACTCATCATGTTGTTGGTCTCCGTGCCCCTTTTTATACCGTAATCAGTGAGGCCAGTGTGAGAAGTCTATTGCACGCGGGGTAGCGCGGAAAGAGAGAGACAGAGAAAACTTTTCTTACAAAGCAATGTCAAACGAGTTCAGGCTTCTTGTAGTGAAAAAAGGTTGGAAAGTTGAAAAATGCGAGGAGTAGGCGCGAGTTGTACAAAACTTGAGAGGACAAGTTTTCAATGTATAATTAATCCTCTTATTTTAAATAACGCACACCGCTTTGTTAAATAGCAGTACAGTTATGTGAAATAAAGTGACATCAGTCTCCAGACGGACACCTTGGCACGGGTTATGAATATAATCAGTTGGACGCTAGTCTGAAGTTATAGGCCAGCTCGAAGCGCCTGTACCAGGACGGCGGCGCGCGGCTTGGTGCGGGTTGTTACACTTGAGTGGCTAAATGAAGCGCAAGGCTGGAGAGGGGTTTAAAAAGCTCGGCGCCCCTGGTGCTCGCGTCAGTCCCCTGGATTCTTAGGAATGCCCCTGTCATGACCATATACAACTACAGGATGGGTATTCTCTAATCCAACGGAGATAGTGAGACGGAACACTATTGGGTAACACCAAAGAAGGGGGCTCGCGATTGGACTGGCCCTGGGGCGCCGTGATAGTCGTGACACCTCTAGTTATTTTTAGACTCTCCAAATTGGGAGAGAAAGAGACGGAGCCTGGGCCGATTATTGTAATTTGAACGGTGACCGGGAGCTTAGAGACCGTTAACAATTGGCTCATGAGAGGAGAGGAGTGAGATCATCCTAGAACATTTAACCAGACCATTATTTATAACGTTTGTCAGCCATAAAAATGAAAAAGTGACGAAGACTGCTGTATACAGATATCTTTATTAAGATACATGCAAAAAAATATCACAATGCCATGATGTGGGCTAAAACAATACACTAGTGTCCTAATTCAAAAGGCTGTCACATAAGGTCAGGGCAGAGAAGACCGAATGTAGACTGAATATGGTGGGTCTTTGTATACAACATACAGTTTCAACACACTGACATTATCTAGCACAGTCACTGCTGGATGGTGGTGGCCCACCCACACTAGTTACATTTCAAGAATATTTGAGGCATAATGTCACTCACCGTCCAGTTTCCTAAAACCAATGTGGTTCTTGAACCATATACAAAGCTCTTAAAGCAAACTAA
>JAVQIZ010234590.1:0-62609 GCA_036023535.2 Galaxias brevipinnis | reverse complement strand
TATATATATGTATACATATATATGTATATATATGTATATGTATATATATATATATATATATATATGTGTATATATATACATATATATACATAAAAGAAAAAATACGTTAAAAAAATGTATAGTCTTGTTTATTATTATGATTCATATTCTACTGTAACTGTAAATTAGGGGGGTCCTTTTGAACATGGTCCTAGCTGTCTTTATTTCTATTTAAAATAGTTTTTGACTGGGCTGTCGCATGACTGTGTCACACGTGTGGACTCTATCAATGACAAGTTAAGTAGGCCTTTTACTCATACAATGTGTACCCAATATTTTTGTGGCCATTGTTTGGATTTGTGTGTGTGTGTGTGTGTGTGTGTGTGTGTGTGTGTGTGTGTGTGTGCGCGCACATGTGTGGTTGCAGTTGTTCAGTTAAAGTCTTGGGTCTGCGATGGATATGCAGTATAAAGTCATATTGAAATGACCTTAATCAAGCAAATCGTACAGCGGGAATGGGCTGCGGAGCAAAATTGCTAATAGCTTTTTTCTCAGTTGAAAGAGCCGAGCGGAATCTCATTTATGGCTGATATACTGCTTCCCAAAGCCTTCACGTGGCAGCCGAGTGTGGTCTCCAGTTTTAATATCCACAAGTTACTGAGGGAGATTAACATTATCAGCAACCACAACAATGCAATTTGTTCTCATTCCGAACCCCAACTGAGAGGGAATTAAATTCAATAAGCTACCAAGCGTCTTTAACTTTAGCTGTCCCAGTGATTTACTCCCTCATAAGCACCACTGTGGCGACCTACTATGGTGGTTATCTCCTTGTTTTTTTCTTAAGTCAAGAGTTTCTAAACTAAAGTGACTATCAGTCAAAAAAATTGTTGTGATGGTGGCTGTTTCCAAATATCCTTGCTAAGCACATTTTAATTATTTAAGACAGCAGGTATTTATGATAATTTAGAGAAAATCCATATAGTAAGAATTGAGCTCACCCGTAGGCAATTTGGAAATAAGAACACCTTCATACATGGGTAAATTAAACGATAATACAGCTGAATGTTTATGTCAATGATATCTTGATTTCTATTTATCATGTTTTCTAATTCAAAATAGGAAATCAGAGGATATAATTGGAAATATGTGAGCAATAATATGGTCAAGTATAATGCAAAGATCACAGAAACCATAATTTTCCTGTTTTCTGAAAATTTAAGTGTTAGAACACCCACCATTTTGTATCTATTGTTTTGGTTTCTGAACAGGGGCAAACAAAATGCACTGCTTTTCTCCTTGGTCCTCAACCACTTATTTGACAACTTTTTTTAATGCATAATGTACCTCCTGTAACTTCCCACCGCTGATAAAGAAATTATTATACTCCTCCGACACAACTCCACCAAACATAGCGTGCGTGCGTATGTCCAGTGTATGTGCTTGTTTGTATTTCTGTGTCTGTGTGTGTGTGTGTGTGTGTGCGTGCGTGCGTGCATGCGTGTGTGTGTGTGGAACCCCTGGTGGAGCTTGTCTTATTACGCTCTGCTCCTTGGCCATGTATCTGCTTCTCATAGTGTATGCACAGGCAGGCAGCTCGTCAGAGAGTCCCCTCCATAAGCTCCCCATACTCCCTGGGGCATCTATCTATCTGTTTGGAGCTCAACCTGAAGTCTCTCTTCCTCTCTCTCAATTTCCACATCTTTGTTTTGCAAATGGAAGAGAGTCAGATAAGGTGCTGCCGAGACTTTTGATGTGGTTCCAGGGCTCTGCTGGTTTCAGCAGAGGCAGCAGCACTGGCAGCACTGGCAGCAGGAAGAAGCCACTAGAATCCATTTTACTGCATCCCTGACTTCTGTCCAATTATTGGATATCTCAGAACACACACTGCCTTTCTTCGTCTTGCACCTATGGAGATTATTCATATGGGAAGCAAAGCTTTTGATATGTCACTCCGTATCAATGATTAGAGAAGCCTGGTATGAGGACTCCCTATTTGTGAAAGCTCATTGGAGACATGTTTCTGTGATGCAACTTCCTGAAATGCTGTCAGGTTAAGCAATGCAAAAAGCTCAGGATGAAGGCTGTTTGACGGATGGCTGTGATGTCCCTTACATTTGCTGTTTAGACAGCCCATTGGCTAGATAAGGCTTCTCATGTATGTGGGCGCCCGCATCCCTTTACCCACAATCCTACCAAGCTAACTCCGAAACTTGAGAGATTAGTTGAGCGATAATGTGATAACTACTTATCCGAACCGTACACGGTCCATCGGCAAAGAATAGCTCCCAGTCATGCATGTTATTAATGCATCATTGGTCCAATTCAAATGATTTCGTCTGATATAAAGGCAATGGAACTGGCTAGTTTGCGAATCTGGTGAGAGAAACTGTCAGTTGCAGAGCAGAGCTACAGTACCTGCAGTTTGCCTTGTGTACTGTACTGCATTGCAGGCAGGCACCCTACCTTGCGAAACAACATGAGTGTGTAGCCTTCAGGGCCAGGCACACTCCTGCTAAGATGATCAATTTGATGCAGCTCTGTGTTGCGTGCAAATCTCATAATGCCCTGACATTCTCCTCAAGCTAAGATGCCTCAACATTCATAGTGTTGTGTTGTATTTATCTCTTGGACATCTTTTGTCTCTTGCTTTATATGCGTATTGCTCATAAGGAGTTCAGTCCTCTTTTTTAAACCAAGAACACAATCATGACTTAAGTCTGCAGATATCATGTTGTACCAAAAAATAGATGAGTCATGGCTGAGAGACACGCGGACTATACAGCAAAGACTACCTTCCAGTTGATGGAAGAGTGTGTCTTCAGTTGTTATCAAACGAAATGTGTTTCATGTCTACGTGAAAATGGTATTCTGTGCTCCTCTGAATTTGCAAGGCCTGTACGGACAGATATAGAGTTCCCTTTTGAAGCCCTAATGCATTTCTAAGTGGATGAAACCGCGGTGGGTCTGCACCATTAGTATCTTCCCCTCTTTCACTTGGCCCACGTCGCTTAGTCTTTTTCATTTCAGAAACATTCGGACCAAGCACAAGGAAACAGAAAAGACACTGCCTCAGCCGCTCAGAGCCACAGCAGGCTGCATCGGTCGCTATTATGACAGAGCAAAGGCAAGACGCACCCCTGCTGCTCCTTGGTAACTAAAGAGAGAAAAGGAGTAGAAAGGGGCTGTTGTTTTGTCAACAGCTGCCACACTTCACAAAGCCATTTACAGCGGTGGATACACGTGGTCGGAGATTACTGCCATTTCGCTTGGGTTGACCAAGTACTTTTAAATGCAAAGTTAATTAATGTGGAAATGGGTGCAGTGTGAAGAGTTTGTCTAATTGCCGTCATCATATTCACAATACACACAATCCTCAGCAGACTTAACCAGTGCATTTGAATGCTTCTTGTGGACATCCTCTCATAAAAGTGGTGTCTTGAATGAGTGGCCCATCCATCATCCTATGTTTATCCAGTTTATCTGCAAGAGAAGATTACTTTATAAAACGGTAAATTAACAAAATTCAAGTCCAGAACACCAGTTTAGTCTTTTACTGAAAGACTCGAATTCTGTTGCTTATCGCCAGATATCTTCCCTGCTCATAGGGATTTGAGAGAATATTGATACATCAAGAGCGGCACAGGAATTTTACTGAGCATACTTAAACATGCACAATTATTGACCTAAAAGAAATTTTAAAGAAATATGACAAACCATAAAAGACACACGTTTCCATCCCATTTACTAGTGTACGATAGGATGTATGCTGTGTATCTTATATGTGTGAGCGTTTGTGTGTGTGTGTGTGTGTGTGTGTGTGTGTGTGTGTGTGTGTGTGTGTGTGTGTGTGCGCGCGCGCGTGCGCGCAGGCGCGCGTGTGTGTGTGAGTAAGTGCCTCCTTGAAGACCTGGTCTGCTTCGACCCTGTCACATTGCAGGAATAGATGAGCCACACTGAGAGTTCAACTGGGCCATATTTGCAATTGATGGATCATTGCAGTATGGATATGCAGATTTTCGCTGTGTCATTTCCGTTTCTCTGTGTATTTTCTTCTGGCAGTCTGTGACAGAGACCATGCTCTAGTCTAGAGGCTCTTAGCGGAACCCGTCCAAGTTTCTTTTTTGCATGCCAGTTTTTCATTTAGCTTTTATTTGCTGAAGTTTGAACAGATGCTTTTTGATTTCATTCAATATATGTTTGCCGTCTGATTTAGTGTGTTATTTGTATCATACGTTTACTTTGACTTACTGCAAATTCACTTTAGCCTTCTGACATAGGTATACATAGTTGGTCATAGTATTATGGCTCTATTTTGTAATGTAGATTAGAAAAGTATCTTAGATTAGGGATAGTTTTATATTCAGCTATGATTTATTTTTTCACTGATTCCAATGCAATGATTATGGAATAGCTTCTAGGAATATGACTTCCAAAGCGGGCAGCACTAGTGTGTGTGCGCGTGTGTGTATGTGTAAAGGTAAAGTAAAAGTTAAATCTATTTTAAAGCACATTTAAAAAGGGCTGTTCAGACCAGAGCAGACAGTGAAATCACAGAGAGACAGTGTGTATGTGTGTGTGTGTGCGTGCATGCTTGTGTTTTGGTGTCTGTGTGAATATGATGGGGGATGGTGGCGGTAAACAAGGTTCAGTGGTATTAATGTCACCTTCAGAAAAGACCCAGTTGAGGTGAGATAGACCTTAACTCTGAGGAGCCCAGACAGGCTTGCGGCCAAACACTGTCAGACTAATACCAGCAAGCGGTCCGGGAGGAGCAAACGCAGCATCTAGATAGTCAAGCTCCATTAGCCAGCCAGCTCTGTTTTACACAGGCTGCATTACAGCCCTGTTGACAAATGGCAGGAGAGGTGGTGTCCGTGATATGAATCACATAACTCAGGGGACCTCCACCGTGAACATCATACCAGCCCCCCCTTGCTCCTCTTCGGCCTCCTCTGCGCTCTCTCCCCCTGGCTTAGCTCTCTCTTGTCTGGGCTTGCTAGGTGCTGTGGCAGAGCGGCGACACACAATTGGGATAGCATTAGCTTTCAACCTTGTGGAATGGTAGAGGACAAAATGCAGCACAGCCTGGTGTCCTTGATGTCACTGCTGTAAATGGAGATATGACTCTGACTCAAGCCCTTTTTTATGCGTTTCATTGGTCTGCTGGTCTGCTTGCTGTTATTTAGTATTTCCATATTCGCAGTTTTTGTAGTGTTGTATTTCCAGAAGAAATAGTTTGTGTAAACGAAAGGTCAAAACTTATTAGTAAACAGAACTTCACTTAAGTTATTTATTTATGTCTGCACACATTTGATCCCACTTTCACTGACAACCTACTTTTAAATGCTCTATACTGACAATATTAATTGTCACACCCCATCACACGGCTCTTCAGATTTTAAATGTCATATTAGAATGCGTATACCTCTTTGCAAGGTTCAGAGAGCAGAGGTTGTTTTTAGGATAACACATGGTGATATTGTCCCTCATAGATACAGAGATGGGTCAATGTTACTGACAACACAGCAAGTATTCACCTCACATGATGTGCCTTGGAGATGCAGCTCTGTGAGGAATAGTTATGTCAGGCTTTCTGGCCTTCCTTTGCCTTTGCTGCTCTCCTTGTGTGGGCTGTAAATTGTTGATGGTGATATATTGTGCCTGTTCCCACGTCATCTCTAACTAGACATGAGGCATGTGTTCTTGAGAAGAATGTTTGCTTACCTAGTTGATATAGAGAAATCAGCTATTGGGGTTGTATTTATTCCATGCCAACCAGTCCATTGAAGAATGAAATAAAATATGGAGGGAGTGTAGTCAGGATTTAGATATAAATGTCCTTGGACCAAATCCAATCCAGAAGAGGGAAATTAAATGAAGAGAAATCATCAGAGCCCTGTGTATTTTAAAGAAGCAATATCTGTCTGTGTTGTCAATGTTATGCTGATTATTATGTGTGCTTTGTGCCAGTGGACCTTTACAAGACGTCCAAATCACATTTATGCGTTGACTTTGATGACTCACTAGAGTTTGGCTGTCTTCAAGGCCATTGTCATGCTTCATGGCTTCTCCCCGGCTATTCAGATGGCAGGTGGACAACACAGTGGGGCCCGTAGCTCGTAAACGCAACGAGCGAATGAGCTGCGGTGATTGGGAGGTCTGCCAACTTATAGAAGTGGTGGCTGATCACCCTTTGTTAATAGGCCCCCATAATCCTTTGTGATTGTCTTCTTCAGTCCCCCAAGCGAAAGCAGAATCAGGGCGGTGTTTGCCATCAGCATGCATTATGAGCAGACAGTCGAACTGCTGCAGTAACGAACAACCCCCAGTTTCTGCTCTGAATGGAAAACTGAATAAAAATGTTTTTGAAGGGTTATTTGCTCGTCTAACAATTATCTTTTTTTCTTTCCCTTTTCTGTTCTCTGACTCTCAACCGTCTTTCCCCGTCGTTCATTGGCACAGGAGGTTGAGGTTAGTAACCTTTTCTAAATCTGTCCTGCCGCCATTTTTGTGTGTGTGTGTGATGTTTTTCTGTGTGATTTTCGACCGAAGCTACAGGAAACTCTCCAAGTCCCTTTTGGTTGCAGATGTTACCTGCCCCCACTAATTAAGGTTGCTCATGTCTCAGCTAGTTACGGCAACCACTGCAAGGTCTATTTGGTGTCTTACATTGCAACATTCAGTTACTAAAACTAATTTCCAGGCAAGATATATTTAACATGTTGGTATCAACTGTTTCTTTAATGCCCCCAAGCGTCTGATATTTAAAGTGCCTTTGGCTATAGTTGTTCAGCTTGACTTGAGAGCTCTTATGTTATATGTCTCCTGAGTCAGATTAGACTGAAGCAGCAATAGCAGAACTGATCCTTGGGGTCCTCATAGGGTCTCTAGCAGAGGACTAACTGCTTTATAGTTGATCCGCTCTGTCCTGACACAGAGAGAAATGGGTCAGAATAGATACTGCTGGGGATATTGCATTTTTATCATAATTCTACCATAACACCACGAGAGACACAATCTACAAACTAGAGTTAGTTAGCAAATATTCCTACTGCAACTGCAAGTAAGCTAAGATATGGCAAATCCTTTTTTTAGAGACACAATTTGGCTCTGCCTCTTGCCTTGGCCATTTGCTTTGAACATCAAAAATGCAACTATCTCTGTTAGAGAGCATTGCAATTTTAATTTAGCTGTTTGTTGTAGGAGGCAGCGGTATACCATATGTCTTATGTCTGAGTGAATAATGCTCTGGTTAATTCACTTGTTTTGATTTTTCCTTTGTTCAAGATATGAATGTTTGCTAATGAAAATGTTAAGTGACACTTTTATTTCTCTTTAATGGTTGTCAGTAAGTTGGAAAACACTTTGTGCTACTTTATATGTTAATTCATGCTCATTCTAGTTGCATGCACGTTTATTTATTTATAGCAAGTGACTTAAATGGCTTCCTGTCTACTTTAGCCTCCCTGTGTTAGCTTTGAAAGATATACCACAGACCTCTGATTATCTGGATGGGACTTTTTTAAAGAGTAGTAAAAGTGTAAAATCTTCTTTTTTTAGGATGATTACATCAGAAATTTGGAGGACAACGTGGGGTCTGATGAGAGTAAGTTAAAGACTTGAATATTTTTTCACAATTTTTCTTCCTGCTATTTCTATTCAAAAGGCAGAAAATTCCATGTCCTGTATGTTTTGCAAATTGTGGGCGCACACTTTATTTAGTTTATTCTGTATTGGTCAATTAAAGCATGTTTGTTAGTGCAAACAGTCATAGATGTTTAAGGTATGTTTAAATAATGTCCTTGAATCATTGTCCAACACTCTTCTGTATAGGGTCTGTTTCAGTTAAAATGCACCCAGTGTAATCAATGTTAAGTGCACTCCATCTTTACATATCGACTAACCTATGCCATTTCTGTCATAGGAGGCCAAGTCTAATTTATGCTAAAGTGCTTGGTTCCTTTAATTGCAGGACAGGCTGTGACTGGACACTACCTGGGAGTGTTGGTCCAGCCTGAGTTTGGTAGAGAAAGAACAGTGTTGTGATTGGGAAGAGTAGAGACTGGGCCTTCCAAGTCAGATCCATTAGCCGCTGTCCCAGGATGAAGAGCTTGTGTAATTGCTTTTGCTGCAGAGGTTCAGCTAACTCCCAATGGGCTCTGTTGAGCACAATAGTGATCTGCTCCAGTGAAAAAACACCAATCATCTTAGTGGGACGAAATCAACCGTGCAGTTGGAGAGGAGGGAAGGATACTGTGTAACGTTTTTTCAACAGTGTGTTTGATACTTTGCACGCTTTCACCGTGTCAAGATGAAAGAATACTTGGCAATAGTCTGGCGGCGTTAATCATTTCACAGCTTGTACTGTTAAAAAAGATTCCCTGAATGTAAGTTCATCACTTAATTTGCAAGGCCCTGAGGAGATCCAGTCTATTTCTGCCAGGAGGTGAGTGTGGGAGGTCTGGTGTACTACCACATTCACACTGAGTCAATTAAAATACATCTCAAGACTTGCCTCAAAGGAGAAAGATGAGAAAGATCTCAGCTCCTAATATTATCCTAGTCGTCTGTTCTTACCACAGGGGGAATAGCTAATGTGAGCCCACAAACTGCTTCTATCTGGCGTGGGCGATGTTCATTTGAATACCATTGATTCTTCCCCAGCCCACCCCCCAATGGGACTAATTGATCAGGGAAGTCTCCATCACATATTCACCAAAGCAGCGAAAAGTCTAGATGGATAGAAACGATATGCCTGGATATTTCAAAGACCTTAGATTGAGGCGAACACCACTGCCTTTTCATGGAAGCAGATAGAGCTCACAATGATGCAATATAGCCTGAAGTGCATTTGAGGGTTATTATAAAATCCTGGATGGGTTTAGTCCACTATTAGTGCGCTATAAGAGAAGATGTGTCATTTTGGCACCATGACAGATTAATGTTTTGGCTTCCACTGCCTTTTGAAAAAAATAAATCGTTAAACTGTGACTGTTAATGTTACCTACGGCATTACTGGCATAAAAACAAATAAAAAGCCATCTTAAATGATACAGAAATATGGTGTTTATTTAGAATTTTAAAGATAATTCCAGCTGAATATCTTTAGTTAATTAAATGAGAAACCTTACAAATCAACATACATAACACAACACACATAACACATGAACACACATAACACATATTTGACATGTCTATATATTAACATAGAATGTATATAGGCTTACTATTCAATGATACTTTGGACGGCTTTGTGTCAAAAAAGGGTTTTGCAGATTTACTTAGAAGGGCCAATAGTATTAACAAGATGAAATAGTCCTGTGACATGGCAGTAATTGTATCCTTAGTTAAACTAATTCACAAAGAACTGTCAAATGACGAACTCTTTGTCGAGAGCGTTTTATAATTGTTGTCAGAGTGATATGAAAAACGGTTTTAGTTCCTTAATGCCCATGTCTCTTGAGTCCAATTATAGGTCTTTAATGGACTTGTTATTTTCGTCAGTGTGTATGATCTTTGCCAATTGAATGTGAAACATGTAGTCGCTCGGTGAAAGCTTGTTTGCAGGGTTGAGTCCACAACAGAGGGTTCAAACACAGTTCAGAGCATTGAGGAGTGGAGGGGAGCTCCTGATGAGGGAACCCTATCAGATCTGTGTTTGCCATCTCTTGAATGTAATGTAATACTGAATACGCTCTGAAATATGCGTTGTGGCTTCAGCTCCGTCCCACCGTTTTGTTGACATTGTTATGGCTGAATTTAAAACCCATAATGGCTTTAGCTTGTCCCACTCTGTCATTAAAATCTAAAGACAGTGGGACGTAAACAAGAGCTGGGAAAAGTGACATAGACGAAACTGCTCAAGCTATATAATAACGGTTAAATGGGTTTTGTTTGGTTTTCATTATCTTTCTATCTGCACAGGACTACGTTAAATATTGTTTGAATATGTATACCTAATTTGAGGCTAAAAACTGAGAAATGGTTTGGAGGAGGCTGGCCAGGGCTTGTGGAAATGCTCATAAATACAGGAGAGCGTGAGTGAGCTGCAAATTACAGCTCAGAAACAACTACCAACGATCTGGGCTCCGTTTCTATGGAAACCTAGTAGCCCTACTTTGCTTAGGTCTATGCTAGTAAAACAAATAAAGAAAGGTATATTTTTTTAAAGTATACTGATACAGCTTTCTTACAACCATAAAACATTTTTCTTCTATCATTTATTGGAAAAATAGGGTCTGTTTGTGCATTAATTCTACTGTGATATAAGCACTACTGCTCTAAAGAGGGTACATTTACATTTACATTTACTATAGAAAAATTGCCTTATTAACACTTTCTTTCCTTTTTTGCTTTTTGATGAATGTCATCGAAATGGGACCCCAGTTATTGTGTGGCAAGATACTGGTAATAAGATGCGGTATCCTGACTTAACCCACAATTCCTCCACTTCTGATTTCGATATCTGTCATTGTTATATAGCCGGCTTGGGTGGGAATCGTTAGTCTGCACAAATCCGTCCTGTTTCATAGCACTACTAGGCAGTCATTTGTATAATGTTAAGAAACGCGATAGCATCCTGTGCCTATGGGTTCACTTCTCTTTCTAATCCATCTCCTGTAGTTCTCCAAGTGCCACATAGTCACCAAGCCATTGGCTATGTGGGGATCTGGCTGCAGGCCACTTGGTGCATGTTGACTCTAAAGCAACTGCTTAATGCTGATCCGGATTTTACCATTTAGATTTATTTCAAAGACTATGGTTTGCTTATCAGTTCTAAATACTTCTGTGGTTTTTAGCTTTGGTCATCATGGCTTTTCATATAGGCAGCAATAATTGAATGAGGAGGACACAACACTGCTTCTGTTTAGTCCATCAATAAAAAGTGAGTTTGCCATTACACTATTGAACCTGCTCGGATGAATAAATTGAGAGACACAGGCAGAGAGAATCAGAGGAGAAAGGGGAGGAGAGAAAGCGACTGAAGGATGGAGTGCGAGGAGTTAAGCTGTGCGGAGGCAAGGATAGAGTGATAGCTTAGGGAAGTAGGATAAGGAAGGCAAGAAGAGGGGCGGATGGGGAATGAAATGTGACAGTCAGAGAGAAAAAGATATTCAATCAACCCTGTCACGCTTGGCAACAGACAGACAGACAGCCATCAGAGACTTTGTGCTGTGTTATTGCTAAAGAGCGCCAATGCCTAGAATGGATGAAAGATGTTAGATACCCTACAGCGCGCCTTACAATTTCAATTTCCCCACACATCAGCTCTTCCTGTTTGCTCTTTTTAACAAATGTCCTATTTTCTTTTTTTTTCTTCACATTTAATTACGTTACATTTGCATCAGTGTCAAATCAATCACTAGTAGCAGTCGCTTGCATCCCATAGGAACTGAAGTTGTTGACGTTGAGTTAGCTCCACTTCATTGTTTATTTCTCATCACATCTTTATTAGGAGCTAAAAACAGCCTTAAGTTGCATATTTATCTCGTACCACTGACAGGCACCATCCTCTCTGCTTGTGAAGCTGAATCCCCCCACAGCTTTGATTGACATACTGTATCTGCACTCATAACAGTACCTTCTCTGTCTCCACAGCAGTGGACACCACCAAGGACCCGTGCCAGAAGGTCAAGTGCAGCCGCCACAAGGTCTGCGTCGCCCAGGGTTACCAGCGTGCCATGTGTGTCAATCGCAAGAAACTGGAGCAGAGGTAGGTGGCACCTACCAGGAGGGCACTCTTACCGGGCTATTTCAGTCCCCCAATCAGAGCATCTCCATGGGGTAGTATGCATCCATCCATCCCCTGTTGTTAGATTGCTGCATGGTGTTGTTGCTGACAGCCAAATGGGCTGTCAGCCAGCCCTCTGAATTGCTCGTTGGAGAGCTATTGATTATATCCCTGTAGCACTGCCAGTGAGGAGTGATGTCATTTCATCTAGAACACTCACGCTGTGCTATGATTAATTAAAAAGGTACAGGGTAGTTGAATACTGTACATTTCATATTGTGCTTTTTTTCTGCCTGTGAAGACAAAAAACAAGCTTACGTAAGCAGATCGGGTATTATAGGATTACAATCTTATCCAGCACAGTTCTCCTGCTATATTCCTTTATTGAACAGTATCTTGCATGCGTTTTCCTGTTAAAAAACCCAATAACACCAAACAACCATGTTGGAGCATACGGCAATTGGTGGACATCTCTTTTGCCGATTGTCTTTCCGCCTTTAATTAGTAGTAGTAATAGTATCCAGGACAGAATCTAAAAGGAATTAATGGGCCAAATCATTATAACCTGCTCATCTATCTGGCGTTTATCTTTCTCAATATATTGCTTCATCTTAAGAGTGGGTTTGAAGATGAGAGAGAGACTGGAGGGGAATAATGGGCTTTGTAGGCGAGAACTCAGCCATACTTAACCAGTCTAGCATCATTAAGTAGAAGGCTCACAGGCCATGCTAATACAGGACATAATGTCTGTGAAAGCAATGGCAACAAAGTCTATCGCCAGCGGGGTAAAAACAACAAGTGGGGGAACTGATTTAAAGCCATGTCACCATACTTAACACTAAGTTGAATAATGCCAACAACTTTATATGTTCTGGGCTAATACCCATTCCAGAGAGATGTCACCTTATTGCAGGAAGTAGGGACGTGTATAACTGTGTTTTTGTCTGCAGAACCAGACAGCCAGGCCAGCTGAATGGCCATGAAAGCAGCTGCAAGTCGTGCCCCGTGTCTGCTGGCTCATTACCTGTTTGTGGATCGGATGGACACAACTATGCTTCTCAGGTAGACACTCACATGATAGCCTCCTCGCAATGATGTCCTCTCCATTTCAGCAAACTATATAGTCATGAGGCGATCTGTCACTGCTTTTACCTATTTTATTATTTTGCAAAAATACAAGGAAAATTTAAGTTTATGAAGTTTTTTTCATTGGATGATATAAAGTATATCTATTTACAGTGATTCAATAAAGTGGGGTATCCTGCTCTGTTGGCATGTATGCATATTTGAGTGTGATGGGGTTACAAGAGTGGTCACGACTTTGATAGCATAACAGGGTGAATACAACGATTTAATAAATAGCTGTCGCAGCTTTGAAGACAACAGTGAGACCCTGGCCAATGCTCAGCTCCTTTATTGATTAATCTCATGTTTTTGGTTTTGACCTTGCATGAGCAAAATGACTGCTCATACAAGCTTCCCTCGAAGCGCAGCGTCCCGTTTGAATGAGCAATCTCTTTTTCTGCGGTCACCCTCATAAATATTTTATCTGCATACACGCCTTGGCCTCTCTCTCTCTCTCTCCTTGCTGGATGGGTGATGAGTGCAGCTCTCATAAAACACCTATTTAGTTTAAATGTGTTTCTGTGTGGGTCTCTGCGTGTATATCTACGTGTGTGTGTGTGTGAGTTATTCTTATAGTGCGATTAGCTCTATGCCCTTGTCCCTAATTAATCTATGTGGCAGCCCGTAGATTTTTCTTGTTGCTGAGCTGCAGTGTAATCAGTCACTCTCTTTTTTTCTCACACACAACCCCCCCAATACCCCCCTCTCCATTCAAACTCTCCCTCTACATCTATCTCTCAATTTCTGTCTCTCTCTCTCTCTCTCTCTCTCTCTCTCTCTCTTTGACTACCCCCCACTCTTTCCATATCTACCTCTCTATTTCTCCCTATTTTTGTCTGTTTGACTACCCCCCGCTCTCTATATCCCCTCTCCTCCATTTCTCTTTCCATCTCTCCCCTATTCTCTCTCTGACAGTGTAAGCTGGAGCAGCAGGCCTGTCTCACTGGCAAAGAGCTGAGTGTAACGTGCACTGGCCTTTGCCCCTGTCCCACAGCTGCCATGCCCATCAATGTCGAGCCCAAACATGGCAAGTGCCTCCTCTGCTTTTGCACATATTCTCTCCCGTTCCTCTGTTTATTTCTCTCTCTCTCTCTCTCTCTCTCTCTCTCACACACACACACACACACACACATCTACTCACTGAGTCAGTGTATTCTGTTATCACTACCCTGTCTGTAAGCCTGTTGTTCTCTTAGACTCAAGGTCTTAAGCAAAGCTATTTGTCAGGTAGCACAACGTACGCTGACAATGGTGAACATGTTACGCATATAATGCAGTTGGCAATAGGGAGGTCTCTAGTTGTCTTGTGTATTCCTTTTTGTGGTTGTCCCTATTTGGGATCAATAGCAGTGTATCTTAGAGATGAAGGTTAGCGTTACTAGATTGCAACGATATTTTATTGTGATTGAAATGGCCTCTTTATCACATATCCATTAATTATTTAAAGTGTGCACCATATATCATTGATAGCAAACAGCATTGATTACCAGTCATGGCCATGTGAAAATGCCGATTGATGAGACAGATGAAATGTTATCCTACATACAATGTTTACCTAAGAGGGATAACAGTGGGTGGATTTCTGAAAGTGAATGTTTATAGAAATCTACTAATTTGAGTAAATCAATTGTGATTTGTTGGCTTTATAATTACCAGATAATGCATAGTTTTAGCATTGAGATTCAAACACCATTTTATGTCAGTTGTCTGTGAGATTTGTTGTGACAGTTCAGTGGACTTGAAAGAAAAAAAAACATCTTTCATACTGTACCGTATGCGTAGGATTACATGAAGACTGTGCACCCTTGTTGGCAAAAGGGAAGGTGAGTCATTGCAGTGTTGTTAAGTGTGTGCCAGGCAAGGGTGTGAGCGCTGGGGCTTCCCTCTCCCTCCTTAGAGAGCTGCACTGGGCAGGACCTGGCGGACCTGGGCGACCGCCTGCGAGACTGGTTCCAGCTCCTCCATGGCAACGCCAAGCAGAACAACTCAGCCAAGCCAGGACCTGGCACTGCGTCAGGTGAGCACAAATAGGGGCAAGTCTTCTTGCAAAGCTCCCGTACACACAACTGCCCCTCTCATTCAGTTAGGCCAAATCCTGTCTTTACAAACAAAAAACTCCTTTATACATGCATTGTGAAATAGAGTACACAAAGATGTAATTATCTAATGGTGGTTATTGTATTTCTGTGCAGTGCTTGACAAGAGCCTAGTAGCCAGCTGCAAAGACTCCATTGGCTGGATGTTCTCCAAACTGGACACCAACGGTGACTTGAACCTGGACCAGGCTGAGCTGGCTGCCATTAACCTGGACAAGTATGAAGTGTGCATCCGGCCATTCTTCAACTCCTGCGACAGCTACAAGGACGGCAAGGTCTCCACGGCTGAGTGGTGCCTCTGCTTCTGGAGGGAAAGTGAGTATGTGTGTCTGTTGAGGACTGGATACGTGTAAAATAAAACAGTTTTTTAAAGGACGAGGACATTCATCACAAGTATGTGTGATGATAGTTTATAGTTAAACTTTAAGGCAATTTTTTCTTTGTTACCTTATTGATCAGCTTATAATGACACATTCGAAATATGCACCAAGATGATTGATCAGGCATTTAACCAGTCAGAGGCATTACCTAGATTACATTGATCCCTTAATCAATTCAGCTAAGGGGAATATTTCTATTGCAATATATTATGTCTCTACTAATAATTCCTAATTAGCCATACAGGTTATAATAATGTATGTGTAAATACACATAAACATTTCATATTTTCGATTAGGTCAAATATATTCTTATCAGATCCAAGTTTGTGAACTACATGCGATTGACCAGGGGTTTCTGGTTTGACCAGGGGTTTCTGATTTCTGTCAATTAAAGTGCTACGATCATCTAGCCTTCCAGGGGACTTCCTGGGCCGTAAATGTGCACTCCCCTCTTAAGCGTACAGATATGAACAACCTGTAAAAGACTGGGGAGGCCAATGGCAGGCTAGAACCATGGGGGAATTCAGATCTATCTACACATCTGTACATCAGCAGTATCCATAAGTTCTTTCACCGGGCCTCTGACAATCAATAAGGCTATAAAGGAATGAAATACCAGATTTGCTAAACAAATCGATAACTGGTGAAAAGTGTAATTACAAAAAGCATTGATTGAAATGTGGTTTGGAAGCCCAGACCAATTCGTTGCCTGTCATGGCTTTTCTTTTGTCACTCTGACAGAGCCCCCTTGCCTGGCCGAGCTGGAGAGGATCCAAGTACAGGAGGTGGCCAAAAAGAAGCCTGGTAAATATTCTGCGTGTTTCATTACTGGTGTACCCACCAAAGTGTGGAATTCATTAGACAAACACAACTTTTTTTTTTCTTTCTACTGTTTTCAACAATAACAATTTCCTGCCTTTGTTGTCTATATATTTGAATATGGCGTTGGAAGGCGTTTGGTAAAACTAATGAATAAAGGAATGTGTGGGTATATCCCTCCAGATCTTTCTCTTACTCTTGCGTGTCCTTGCGTGGGTGTGCGGTGCTGAAAGCCTTTGCCGGGCTCTGTGGCGGGTGTCTGGGTGCACTACACTTGCGTACTACACTGACACGGTGCCTGAAGCAGCAGCAACAGGAGAGTGCAGGAGGAACAGGCTCATTAAACAGATCACAAGCACGCGGCCGGGATTAGGCCCTAATCAGCCTCGGGGATTAGAGGGCAGGGCTGGCTGGATAGCTGGCTGTTCAGGAAAAGGAACGGCAGAACAAGCGTTTGTCTCCCAGGCCTGTCTCGGTGCCCCAGGCTACCAAAAGACTAGTTTCGCATTGGGGATGCTAAACCAGACACCTGAAAGATGAAAAAAACAAGTTAAACTTTCTCATTTTTATTCTTCAGTGAAACGCTAAGAAGACTTTTCCCATTAGGCCATGGCTTGTCTTTTGTTTTTCTGTTTTGAGGTGCGTTCTGTGCATCACTTCGCCCAGTGAATGCTAAGTGGCACTTGGGGTTGACAGTGCACTCCAAAGGGAGGCTCCAACAGTAAAGCCCTGTCATAGGGCTGTCACCACTTCTACATGACACTCAAGGCATAGAAAAACACAAACCGAGAGACTTCATAAATAAGCCTGCTCCATCCTCTACCAGGATTCATGGTGAAGCAGACTAGCGAGTTGTCTCTGTGGTGTTCACCGACAAACAGCCTGCTCTCTAACCTCCCTCATAGTCTTATCACGGGCCTACAAGGCACGCTGGCGCCTCTCATTTGTGCTGCACTTATCTACAGCATCGGTGCAAGGCAGCTATGTGAGCTGGGTCCATAAATATTTAACAACTTGCGGTGTTTGTATTTGTGTGTGTTCCTTGCAGGAATGTACATTCCCAGCTGTGATGAGGATGGCTTCTACAGGAAGCTGCAGTGTGACCAGAGTCGAGACGAGTGCTGGTGTGTCGACCAGCATGGCGGGGAGATGATGGGCTCCCGAATCCATGGCAACCCTGACTGTGGTAAGTGTAGGACTCTAGAACCACTTTTGTTCCTACTTGACAAGTTAAGAGCCTTTACAGTATATTCATTCAATAATACTAACTTGTTTTTCTTAAATACATGTGTCATGACAATTGCAACAAGATAGTAATTTCGATCCCTGTTCTAGATGAGTTGGTTGGATATTCTGGAGATTTTGGTAGTGGAGTAGGATGGGAGGATGAAGAGGAGAAAGAGGCAGAGGAGAACGGAGAGGAGGCTGAAGAGGAGGAAGAGGGAGAGGCAGATGATGGTGGATACATCTGGTAGAACTGAACCACAATGAAGATCATGGTCAGACTTCCGTGGCATAAACCACAGGGATATGGCTCTCTCCGAACAACAGACGGATTTGGGGATTGGGCAGAGAGGGAGGCATGGAATTCTATATCAAGTTCTTTAGATCTGGGGCGCTGGGAGGGTACAGTAATAACATGACCACTTTTTGTCTTAGATATGTGTATTGCTTCTTTTGTTGTTGTTAAATGAGCAAGAAAGCTTTATGTTCCGCTGTCCTGAAGAACAGGACCCACTGGCAATAGCGCCATAGGCACAGTCCATCTGAGATTATATCTGTCCAACTGTCATCTATGCATATAAAGATGTATTTTCCATTGTTAAATAAAACGCTTAAACGTTAGAAGTGCTGTACTGATAAGGAATGACTAGAGAATCAAAACAATTCAGTATATTGTGCTGTTTTTCTAATAGACAGTTTGTATATAGATCGGTCGCAATGATCTCAGACGTAAATAAGAACATTTTAAAGCAAAACTTTAAGGTCTCCAGTAAAATTATATTAACATACCCACTTTATAGACTGTAAAGCTGCAGTATACAAATAAAGGCTACCTGATATTTCCTATACCACAGATAAAGGATCTGTATTACCAGTTTCATTATTTTATTCAATTCTGATAGGTTGTACTTTCCAAACACCCAAAAATCACTAGCTAATCCTGCACTTGCTGACTGCTGACTTTGAAATCACCTCAGAGAATGTGCCACGTTATGTTTCATTCTTGGTATGCTACTTGAAATTGTATTTTTGTGTTTATAAAAAAAGTGTATGTTACTTGAAGTTGTGTGTATACTTGAATTCTCATTGTTACTTTTTTCTTTGAGTACCTTGTTGCCATTTGTTCATTCATGCTATCAGTAGAAAATAACATTAGTTTAGGTATTGCATGTTAGTAAACAAGAATGTAATTCTCTTAGGCTGAGCACTTTAATATTAAAGGCAATTGGGCCAAATGATCTTGCTTTTTTATGCTACTTTTAACCATTTATAAAGGTTTTACAAATACATGTGTTCAAATTCAGTAGTGAAAATGAGCACCCACAGGGTAAGTACCGTGAAGCTAAATCAGCCAACAGCTTCACTAAGATAGGACACTCAGTTTCTCACTTGGTCCTAACCTTTTATTCCTTTAGGCATTGAATTAGTTTATATAGTATGTCCTTTTCATTTCATTCTGTAGTCGGTATTGTAGTGTATTTTCTATAATTGTAGATTGTCCCCCGATAATTCTAAATAGTCACAAAACTGTCTTGAGAGTTTGTATGCAGCCATCCTGCAAAGGTATGTAGCAGAGGAAGTAAATCACAAAATGATGTGATATGCTTATTTCTACAAGAGTATATGCATTACACACAGATAAACGAGCATTCAGATATATGCAAAAGGAATCCGTAAGTAAAACTGAGACAGATGATGTACATAGGAGGCATATATGTATGTGGTCCTTAGCTGCCACCCAATGGTGATAGATCAAATTGTAGCCATCTCTGAAGACTAACTTGATGTGGGTTGTGTTCCAGTTGTTTTCATTATTGATGACTATTTCATCAGTGATACCACTAATGAGATCATACCACAGCTGCTGGAATGTTCATGCACTAGCATATTAAAGTGTCATTATCCAAGAAGATTTCGCTCCAGTTTGTAACTACCAATTTATATAGTTTAGTATAGTATATGTGAAAGAGCTCATACCTGACTTTTCTAAAGTCCTACACGCTTGACTAAAGCTTGTCAAACTTAAAATGTGTGGCAGATGCTAAGATGCAGAGTGAATGTTCTCTCTTCTGTGACAAGCAAAATAGGATGACACTCAGGGACTTAAATAATGTACTCTCAGAGTGCCATTCACTAAGCTCTGCCACCATGTGTCCAAACTTCAAGGAGACAAATAAGGATGGCAAACTAATGAGTCAATGTGCTTTTTTCCCTGTTGGTTTCCTGGCATATTATACAAATTCAAATTAACCATCGCTCTACCTGGCTATAAAGCAATATAATAACATAATGACAAATCAACTATAGCAAAAAAATAAGAACATTGCTCTTTTCATTATGTAAAAGTTGCACAAAGTGGATCGTTGAAAATATTTATGCAATATTCTCACATTAATACAATCGACAATCACACATCTCAAGTAATGCTTCCAGTTCGAGAGTATGAACTGTACAAATAATACATTTGTAATTTACATTATTTACAGAAGTTCATAAACACTGATGTAGAATAAATTGAACTACTTAATGATTATGGACTATGACTCAGCGTTATTCAGTGTTACAGATGCACTTTCATATCTTTCCAGATAGTCAAAAAGTACTTGCAACATTTCAAGGTCTTGGGTTGGGGATTTTGCCCCAACCCTGAAAAAGGTTTTTTAAAGAACAACTTAATAAGTACACTAATACAATCAAAATCAAAACACTATTTATAGAACTTCTTCACAGATTCAAAATTTATATATTTTCCATAAATAACATTTTAATTTGGGATTTGTGGACCACCATAACAAATAAATAAATAAATATATTGCATTAAAAGTCAATAAATTTGTTGTTATAAACATAGGTTTACAAAACACTAATGGACACAACCACCTCTTGTTGAGCCAAACGTCTAGTTCAATTGAACCTTATGAATGGGTACTAATTAAACAAAATGTTAAACAGTTAAAGAGTTAAACAAGAACTGAACTGATTTAGAACATAAAACAAGTTAGTTTTTTTATCCAGTCCCAAAATTAATTAAGCTACAAAAATGTAGACGTGCAAAATTAAAGATTTCAATTTATATTGCCAGAAAAACTATCAGTAAAATACATATCTAATCTTTCAGTTAAGCACTGTCTATTAAATGTCATATGGATGTATTCCTTCATGCCATGTTACAATATGCATTTATTATAAAATGATGCCATAGTCAATAATTAAGGAATGTCAATAACATTAACATATAACCTCAAGCTCTAATGTAAACATCCCAAAGCTTCTTGTAAGAGTGCATATATCTTTGGCTGAGAGTGTTAAAGGCAATACTACTACAGTTCCTTATACATTCTAAATGATGGATAATTTTGATAATACTGACACTTGCTCAAAGGGGGCAGGGGGATCTTACTATGTGTAATCTCTTTTATGCTTGTAATCCCAAAATCCCTGAAATGTCAACAGTTATTTAGAATCAGTTCTATTGGTCCATCTCTTTATCTTATCACAAATAATTAACATCAGTTACCAGATTTCTACGTAATTTCTTAACAGCTTGCCTATGAAACATTATTGAAACAAATTGTACTGTTGTGAAATATAACCCTAAAAATATGCCAGAGAATATTTGCAATGGAGTTTAGCACAGTTCACCATGAACCACTTTTAAAAGTTTGCATAGAAACCTTTAAAACCTGACAAAAGCTAAAAGAACGAACACAAACAGACAGATATGCCCTGCTAAGACCTTGGTCAGAGAATGGAAATGGCACCAGGGGTCCTCGTGGTTTTCAATAGGTGATTCTAGGGGGGAAAATTATTACTCTCCTTCCAGAATAATTACACTTAGTAGGCTGAAGGAAGAACGGACCCGGCTTTGCACGTCAGTCGATATATTGCGAGAGCCACCGAAACCCCTCTCCATAACCTTGCTTTTTCAACACACTGCACATGAAAACCTCCAGAGGTCGCACATTTTGCTCCTTCAAGGACACATTACCCTATGGAGGAGAAACCAAAAAAAACAAAACAAACTGATGTATCTTAGATCATGCATCTCACATGCGCTGCAACAAGACCCCCTTTAACTTCAGGATTCAATGATTCAGGAAACAGTGCACACACTAACCTTTCCAGTGGTCTGCCCATCAAGTGCAAATGCTCCCCTCAGCCCCCCTTCACTGACTGCCTCTGGACGATCAATCTTATTACCCAATACCAACACCGGACAGTTCACTATGGTCTCGTCTGTTAGCAGTGCCTACAAATGAGGGAGAAAAAATAGTTTTATTTTTATATAGGCTTATTACAAATAAACATATTCCAAAGTATTACTTATAACTATGATCAGCAACTTCTGTTAAGAGAGCCAAAGCAAACATTGAAAAATTAAAGCATATTATGATAGAGTCAATGTAAAACCTACTGTGCCATGTTAAACCTTTTTATGCCTTACGTCAAGTTCGATCTTGGACTCTGTAAGTCTGTCGTGATCTGCACAGTCCACTAGAAAGACAACTCCATTCACCGCTGGTAGATAATTCTTCCAAACTCGCCTTGCTGCAAAAAAGTGGAATTTTTCTTTTTACGGTTAGGCACCTACAAATCTGCCTAGTAAGTTTATAAATGGCATTTAACTTTACCTTGGAGATGCCCTCCTAGGTCAAATGTCGTGAAAGTCATTCCAGCTATTGTCAATTCTTCTGAAGCTTTAGACAAAGGGTAAACAGTCAAATTGTATATGCTATTCCTTCTTTCAGAACAGTTACCAAATGTGTAGACTGCTCTGTTTACTACTTACTTGGGTGCAATGTGGGCACATGCTGTCCCAGTCTGTCGTCTTTCAACATGTGCAGCAACGTTGTCTTTCCAGCATTGTCCAGACCGAGGAAAACAAGCTTCCCAGTCTTTTTGTATAATCCTTGGGAAAAAAATTGTTTATGTAAATTTGCAGATGTACATCCACTGAAAATCAATTGTCCACCTGCAAGAACCCATACGATTACCTAAAAACTGTAATACACCGCTGAATCCCCGGTAGATCCAATCAAATAGGAATGACATTGTGTTGGTATTTGACTTGAAAAAAGCAAATACAGCAGGTAAGAAAGATCAGTGGATACACTCACAACCAAACGTTAAGCTGGGTCTGAACTTTAGAAAGCTAACATTAGCTAAATATCTAGCTAGCGCGTTGATAAGCAAGCTCACGGTAGTTATTAGTAACGCGACGTAAGTAATGCAAGTACACCCTACTAACGTTAACTGACCGAACCTAATCTATATTCTATATTGACTAATGTCGACCTATATATTACATTGCTACAGCGTTAGCAAACAGCTGTCACTTTAGAGCTTTAACATGGTAAGCCCGCGTGAGTTAACGTTACTAGTTAGCAAAGGTTGACGTGAGATATTAGCGTAGCTTGCTAGTTGGATCGCTAGGTAGCATGCTAATGAACGCAAGCTATCGTTAGCTAGCTAAAGTTAGCAGAAGCTACTCGTTTCTTCCACCGAACCAATGGTAACACAGCATACTGTTTCAGTATTAGCGACAAGTTCAAAACAAGCTAACACCGGCCGGCCAGCTATATAAAGGTACTTGTAATGACAATGTAGTTAGCTATTAAGTTGTCACAGCAATAACCAGCCACCATACCGCTCTCTGAACCAGGATAGCACGCTGGTATCCTTGGAAACGACCAAGCTGTCCAACGCCGATGGTTTCCGTTTGAGCCTTTCTTTGACAACTGAGCCAGCTTTTTCTCCAGCCTAGGGCTGTTGCGCCACCTTGCGTTGGAGAATTCTAGTATATCTCGTCAGTCGCAATGCAATAATTTAATTATTTCGTTTCTACCAGAGATTGGCATTGGCATTGGTAGTAGTAGTACTATTAGTTAGTAGGCAGCTAATCTCAAGAAGTAGTACCAAACAGCACTAGAGATTAGGTGCAGAACCCAGGTCAAGCATGCATGTCCCTAGTATGTTTTGATTTTGAGTATATTTTAAATATTAATAAATAAACTTGGGTAGTATTGGTTTGGTTTGATAGTTATAATCATCATCTAGTGGGTATATTCATGCAGAAGCTTTTGTAGAATGTTTTAAGTTGATAATCCTTGTTATTGTGAATAAATTGTGAAGTAGTTATGAGGAACACTTAATAAACGTATTAAATTGAGTTTTCCCCTTAAGTATTTCTTCCTCTGACTAGGTTAAAGCTTCACACATGTTGGTGCAGCTCTGTTCAAATTGGCCACTTGGTTTTAGGCCAAAGTGTGAAGCATAGCCTGATCTTGGAATAAGATCAAGATCCAGCAATGAGTAAATACATTGAACTCTACATGGGAAAATGTATGAAAGAGGAAAGAAGTAGGACATAGTACCTATTCCAAATATCTGAAGTTCACATCAAAGGTACCTGCTTAACAGTAAATACAGCCTCATTAACATCATCCTATGACAGTTGGAAAACATGTTGGTTTTATTATGAAGTGAGAACACGATTGTCTAAACTATCTTCAACATAAAATTAATCCAATTAATTGTCTAGCTTTGGTGATTTACTTATTTGATACATTTTGAAAAACTGTATGCTTGGCATGGGATATATGGCCTTGAGTTATTAGTGGTATAACTAGTGGTATAAGTATAAAATGGATTGTCTCCTATTATGTTACGTACTACAAACTCAGCATTATTTACTACACAGTCTTTATGTGAAGAAATAGATTTCCAACATATATTTTTCTTAATGACCACCAGGTCACTGCTAGATGACAGTAAAAAAAACAACACACAAATAATAAAAAATATGCACAAATGGGGATGTAATGGTGGTATTTATTATTTGTTTAATTACATAGATTTTGGTAATAACAACAAACATTAAAAGGGACAGAAGTGGAGCAATATTTGTAAATATTGTGGGTTAATAGTTGCTTAAATTCCGGTTTTGGTTGAAACATAGCTGTGACATAGATCCAGGTCTTTAGCTCTTCATAGGGATTTCTTGCATGCGTCATAGTTAATAGTAGAACCATTTGTCAACTGAAAAGAAAAAAGCTAATATATTAACAGTTTCAATAAAGTACTGAAAGATAGTATTTCTTACTGTGAACAGAGAGACAAACAAACAAACACCCCCTCACCCACCCACACAAATGCACCTGAGCTTGGGACAGAATCTTCAGCTCCAAAAGCACATGCCTGCAAGTTCAAATTAAACAAATTATACAACCCATCTTTATATGATCTCAGGCCATGACATTCATTTCACACTAATGCAAAAATTACAACTTACAGCATTAACAACAGCGTCTGCATCTCCACTGGAGCAACAGAAAGGGCTTTCAGAGACGCAGGTATTCAAACTAACATCAAGGAGTTTTCATAGGTTATGCAACAGATAAACCAACACAAAGACAAGTTTGAGCACAAGATACACCTTGTATTGGTATTTATAGATAGAAAAAAACATTTTGTATTTTGTGAGAAGAAGCTAAATATAGATGCTTTGCTCTGACATTGTGACTTGTTCAACATTTCCAACACGTAGCTAACATAAAATAAAAAAAACTTAGAGAAATTGATTCATGAACTTCAAATCATGAATTTCTACAAACAGATACTTCATTTCAGAATGAAACTCTTTACATGTTTTGGTGATCAGTTTACTTGGGTTTTGGAAAAAGGGATTCTTGTCTGTACAGTTAAATTGCTAATTTGAAGAGTAATACAAAATAGTGCACTGTAACTGCTTAAAACAAGATTGTTTAATTTACCAGTTTAACTCTCCAGCACTGGTCTTTTGAGAGACCAGCGCCTTCCAAAACTCATGAGTGCTCTTGACTGTCTGAATTGCAAAGTCCTAAAAAAAATGAAATGCCCACAGATTCAGTTTAAAAATTTAGAAACAACATGATGATATTGATCATCTTAATCAACCTTATAGCACATTACACTTGCAAGGGTGTGAATTCATAAACCCTTTTCCAACACAACTCTGAGGCTGTCTGCATGTTTTGTGTGAAAGGATCAGGTAACCTTTTTCTAGATCGTCAATAATGGTCTTAAGGCCAGCATATGTTTTATCGTATTACAATATAATGTTCCAAAATGCATTAAGCAGAAGCTGGTTTTATGTGTAAAAGAATGTAGTCTTTTTAGATGGAGTTAGCAAAAAGTATATACATGTATATTCTTAGTTCATAGTTTTGGATACATTTGATGACCACAATCTATGAGGTGCATTATGACTTGTATAAACCATCCATGTACTATAAATATGTTCATTTATATGAACGAGTAAAAGATTCTTATGCATTGAGTTTCACAAGTCCTAAAATATTAAATACTTATACAATCAATCACACCTCAAATATTATATACAGGCTAAATCACAAATACATAAAATAATATTACAAAATAATAAGGAAAATACATGAATATTTTACCCTGTCCTTAAAGTCCCCATTGAATGCAAACTGGTTCTCTGGTTTTCCATCTGGGACTTTGTATCTTTTGAACCAATCAAATGTAGCTTCCAGGTAGCCAGGCTTTAGCCTTCTTACATCATCAATATCTACAAAAAACATATAGAGAAGATCAGTAACTGGGTGGACACAGACTGAATAACTCATGTTAACATCATATTTAAGGTTATTTTCATACTGTTAAAGTCATTAGCCTCAGGGTCCTCAACATTGATTACGATTACTTTCCAGTCTGTTTCACCCTCATCAATCAAAGCCAAAGTCCCCAAAACCTTGACCTTAATGATCTCCCCCCGAGAGCATACCTCAAAAGCAACGAGACAAAAATATTTAAATAATACATTGGAGGAAGGATTAAAATAGTAGAATCCATCATTAGTTGTTTTGATTATTTTAGTTTGGGTCCCATTAAGTTTTTCCTTTACCTTATATCCTATGTCACAGATATCAATGGGATCATTGTCGCCACAACATCCTGTGTCTTGATCTTTGTGGCCTGGGTCCTCCCATGTCTATCATTAGGAAAACACAATTATTGAAATAGCAAGAGTGTTTCACAATGTTTGAAACCACTGAATCACTGAAACACTGAGACTGAGAAATACTTTCCTGGGGGATTGCTCCATAATTCCAGATATAACCTTTGTGAGGGAACACATTGGCTACATATCGAAGGTTTCCTTTCTTTACATCTTGTTTTAATGGGTTTAAAGGGTCTTTGGTTGCAATCTAAGGAAAACATATCGATTTGAAAGAAAAAGGTTTGTCAACAACTACAAGCTACAGAAAGGAGACAATATTAACATGGATATGAATTGTCATTAACAAAATACATATTACAAGGGATGATGACTAGAACAAAAAAAAATAACAAGGAACACTTACCTCCATTTTTGCATTTGTCCATCTTGGAATTTCAACAACAGCATGGAAGATATTCTGTAGAAAATCCATTGATAACAGCATTAACTTTTCTGAAATATTTCCACTTCAGTGAATTTACTATATCACATTCGCGTGTATCCTAACTTGTCAAAGTTATTAAACTTTTTGGGTAACGTTATATTACTGGTCATAACCGTGACTCCTTATCATAGACTTAAAGATTGGAAAAAGTGAAGCTCTTTTGATGTTCACACTAAGTATTGCTGTAGTACCTATAGTATGTAGGTGATATACTTGGTTTGTCCTCTTGTACTGTACTTGAAACCTACTTTAAGATGTGCTCAAATGTTTTTTAAAGGTGCAGAAAATAATTACAATGAACAGTTTCTATTCATTATCATACTCAGTTAAATTTAAAGTAGCTTTTCAACATAAAGATAATCACTGACGCAAGAAAGATTCTAATCAAACCCCTATGCCATACCCCCATATATTTCCATGAGTGAGTAAGATAAGAATACAAAAGTAACATTTAACACAGAATAATACCTCTGCTTCATTGGCATAAATCGGTATGTCATGGAATGGAGAGATGTATTTCCCTTCCAAATTTTCTAGAAAAGAGAAAGATGCAAATAAAACATTTTTAATATTGAAAATATTTAATTGATAGCACAGTATTGCAATAACATTAGCCTTGAACTATTGCACTTTCCTCAAAGCTAGTCTGGTATTCTACAAAATTATTCATACCTCAAACTTAACAAATATATCTCAGCTTAATTGGATTACTTCAAAATGGAACAAAATAAACAGGCAAATCAGCTTCCATTTACCTAACAGAAGACAAAAACTGTACTTACTGAAATACACTCTGTAGTCTAATGTATTTGGCCTGCCCCTCTCCTCAATGCTGAAGCTCATACTTGCTCTATTGTGGTCCGTCTTCCTATTCTTAGCAATACAAGTGTGTGACTGATTCAAGAGGTAAAAGCTCTTCTCCTCATGCAGTAGGCACCACTAAGTCCAGTGATTGAGTGTGAGGAGCAGACATGCGCACCTCTTTAGCCAAGAGTTACAAAGGGCATGGTTACAGGCTTGAAATGTCTGTGTGTGACAGCAAACATTCTGGGGTGGTTAGTCTGCAGAGCAATGAAGAAAATATGTTATAAAGGGCATGGGGATAGGCTTGACCAGTCTGTTTGTGGTTGCAGACATCGTGAGATGGTTTGTCTGCAAAGCAATGAAGGAAAACAAATGTTTGTTTCCTGAACATGTATAGTATTGTAAAATTAAGGATCACTAAGGAACATGCTTGATTGACAACACACCCTTATGATAAAACCAAGATAGCACACTATCTAGGAAGTTTGCTCCTTCAATTATTTTTTAAATGATTAATTCTAGGGAAACTCGTTAATCACCTGTGTTTCACAAATACAATCCTTGCGTGTTTAGTCAGTGCTTCCTTTAATAGTATCTCAGATTCGATGTTATGTGACGGCTTTCTAGAGTCTAAGCAGTCAAGCTTTAAGGGAAAACAGATGGAGCTGACTGGTGTAAGCCTTAAACCAATTAAGAACAAAGATTAAGTGTTATGTCCAGGTACAGACCTTTCAACACTTAAATTAACTCTTACTATTTGTTGATGTCTTTAAAAGAGCATGTATTTTTTTCTTACAAGAAGCAACTGAATGCATTATATTAATGGATTATGAATATATTTCTTTTGATAGCACATCATAATGTCTATGGGAGAGTGAAAAAAATCACGGTTCAGATCAGTCCTCTTTAAGTCTCAATGTTTAACACAAATTTTGTCTGCCACTGGGCATGTTCTCCTGAGAAACTGACGAATTTATTTATGGCACAAGGAAGTGCATCACTAAATCAGGAAGATATGCTCATACTTGGAGCATAGTCGTTGGTCGTGCTAGCAATGTGCAGTGACCACGAGCCTTCTGCGTGTGTTCTTTGCAACGGTTATGGAAAATAATTACACAAAGCAAATTGTAGGGGTTGCCAAAATCATCTCCTACAGATAAACCGCCTCTAGTAACTTTAATTTTTAGTTTATTATCAACAGAGTAAGGCATACTTTAATATGAATACATTTACAAAGTACATAATTGCAACACAATAGCTGAATGAAATTAACCATACTTACTAGACCTTTCCTACATTTCCTTCAAGAGATGTCATGGACTACATTCAAAATGCATAAATAAGAACTATATTTACAACAATACTACCTAACACCTTATCTTACACTGTTATAATATATCATTATAATTATCATAAAATGCTCTAATTTCAAGGGACATTCCGGAGGCAGGGATGTTAGAAATGTTTAAATCTGTTTTTTATTTGTTTAAGCAGGGAACCAACCCCATTATGTGAATCACGTGGTCCTAGCTCCATGTTAACATTAATTTGGTAGTCCCTCAGCAAGATAGAGGGAGCCCTTCTTAGGCTTAGATGGTTTTAGATTTGACCACCACCAGTACTGTATAAAAAGCATAGGTCCCACCCCTTACTAATTTACATGATGGCATGCTTGCAAAGATAAATGTGGAGAGTTGCAAGTCCTGCTCTCTTGAAGTAAAATGTACATAATAAATGCACAATAATAACATTTTATTTATATAGCAGTTTTCTAAACCACATTGTAAACAGCAAAAACAGACAATGACACACAAACAGCAAACATACAAAAAGCATTATCAGTTCAAACTAAATTCAACACAAAAACAAAACAAAATGACAGAATATCAGAGATGGGACAAAATAAGCTGAGGTTTTTGCTGCTCTTGACTATTGCTCAAAAACGATTTTATAAAATCATAAAAATTTGCACAGAGTAGATATATTAAACGGTTCATTGTTGCTCAAAACATGACTGACAACAAGACTGACAATCGAGGTAAAAAAATCCTGTAGTATGCTGAGCACGTCAGAAAGGTTGAGAAGCCAAGAGAAAATAAAAAAGGGCAAAGCAATTAACCTTTTCACAGCAATGGTCACCAGTGTAAAAAACAGGCTGTAAAACATATGCTCCTTGTATGAGTGTGCTCATTTTACAATTATCTATTTATCTCGGACCAGCCTAAAACATGAAAAATTATAAGTGGCCTTTGTAAAGATTTTAACTGTGAAATATATATATATATATAACCTACCAAACATTACTCTGACTCATCCTTTTCGCATAACTAGGGAGGCCCTTGGTTACACGCAAATGAACTAGATGTACCATGCGTTAGAATGGTAAAAACAACTATTTGCCTACAAGTACGATCTTAAATATATATATCATGAAAACGTGAGCTAATTAGTTCCTACGCCTGTTCTTGTATTTATCTCTTATAATCAAAGACAACAATTCTGAGAATGTGCAGTAACAACAATGTATTCTTCATAATTTGATTAAAGATGAGAAAGGAGTTCTGTAATAATTCATAGCAGTTTCACACCACTTCTAAAAAACATGTCTGAAGATGGGTAATATGATTTCAATGTCAATAAACATCCAACACCGTCAGAAGCAAAATCATGCTTTTTTAATGTCTGGTTTCTTTGTCTATGTCCATGATTGTATAAAAAAGTCTGTGATTTAAAACCAAAAGTGCACCATTGACTTTCCAAGGCACTAATTATTTAGCTTCTAAAATTAAATTAATGTCTCAGGGAGGAACGTGTCTAATCCACTGAAGACAAGATGTCAAAATTGTGAGGAGACTGCAAAGCTGCTGCAGATTCCTTGTCCAATGGATTTGATTGAATGTTAATCGACTTCAGTGCTGACATAGTAGACAATTTCTCCAGTGGCAGTTCTGTAAAAGAAAAAATCAAACATAGGATAGTAGTCTAATTCCAGTCAATGTTTAAATAAAAGACCTTGCTGAACTAACATAAAAAAAACAGCTGATCCCTTAATTCCATACAGTAATGTATTATAATATTTTCAGCCCCAACAGGGAACAGCTTAACATAACTAAAATCCAAGTATATTGTTACTTAGATCAATAAAACGTTTGTTCACATAGTTAAGATGTATTCCCAAAAATACATTAAGTCAATATGCTAATATGTATTGTCTCTCTGCCATTGCCGAGAACAACATATTTCATAATAATTATTATAAAAAATAAAAGATTTTCAAACTTTTACTCATCTACAACACATGACTCTTACCAGTGATGGTATTCCCCTCTAGGTTAATAACTTCTAGTGTGGGTATATCAGCGAGTTTTTCAGGGAAAACAGAAAACTTGTTGTTGGCCAGATTGATGCTTGTTAGATGTGTCATATCTCCAACAGCATCTGGTAGTTTGGTGAGAACATTGCCTTGCAAGTCCAGTTCTGCAAAGAATATAACAGTAAAACATTTACAGGATACAAAAAAAACCCTTTTTTTTGCAGTAGTATCACTTCAGGTAATTGACGTGTGAATGCATTTGTTGAGGGAGGATAATTTAAGGTAATATAACAGTCAACCAATGAAAACAATCCCTTAACACCCCCCCCCCCCCTTAATGAGACGCTACAGTATATACTGTACTGAATGCATACTTCTATAACCATTCATATTAATCCTATTAGGCTAGATACCTTTTAAATTAGTGAATGTTGCAAAGAATTTGCTTGAAACAGCTTTTATCTCATTGTCAGCCAATGTGATGGTGTGAATGTTCTCCACAACACTCCTCAGGACTTTGAAAACCCCATCTGGAAAGTTGATCAGCTTGCAGTTTGAGAGGTCTAGATATCAGAACAACAATGTAAGTAGGTTATTGGTTATGTCTGTCAGTGAAGAATAGTTACAACTGTGTCACCATCTGTTGGTGAAATATAGAAATACACCACTGCACATCCACATGTCTAAATTACAGAACAATCAAATATTGCGGATAATTTAAACAGGGATAACGAGCATTTACCCAAGATACTTTTCCCCTCTTCAACTGTTGCATTGACTCTTCTTGCCACATTGGCAACTGCTTCAGCCATTTTGTTGATACTTAAACCTGCAGCAAATCATTGCGTAACAAATGTACTTACTGAAGTAATTTGCATAAATCATATTACAAACCCATACGCAAAATATCATGGGCATTCCTAATCCCTATCCAACCAGATGACGCTCACGAATTGAATCTCTACATTAACCAACCCTTCCATGTTGCCTCATTGTGAACACTTTTGAGACACCCACAACTTCATAGCCATGTCATTCAAGTTACTGACAAAAATGTAGGCCTATTATTTATTAGTGTGGCAATATTGTTTAATCGATTAGTGTTACAAATCCATGAGAAGAAGAAAGTAACTTACCAACACTTAAAAACACAGAATTTTAATTTGAAGGCATCGTTAAAAGTCAATTGACAGTTTTTTTCGCTAGACTCAAGTCTTGAGTGTAGAGTGACAGCCGCTAATGTTAAGAGAAGATTGGGGAGCACACTACTAGTCACTACCCAATGAAATCCATTCATTCTGTGAAAGCCCACGTCAAATTTGGAGTTGTTGTATTTTTAGCTGGATAGAACTTAGATCTGCGCACAGTACATTAACTTTGTGCAGTTCATGTTCTGTGTCTCAATTAAACTCAACGCTAAAATCACATCCAATTTTGAACGTACACATTCAATGAGAGACTAAATACTTTCTTCAACCAGCTAACGTTAGTCTATGCTACGGAATAGTGTGATACCCTCTGCCCTGCCCTATATCGTAGGACTCAAACGTGCACCTCGAAAAGGCAGACTACACTAAAATGTAATAAATAGCCTCCACACTTCCCTTTCAAATATTTTGAACATGTTAGAATTGGATTCGTAACTTTATCTGTTATTGTGTATTACATAAAAACGTGATCTTGTTCTATTATTAGACGTATAGTGCTGCATATATGGTACGCAACGTTGATGTTCGTGAAGGCGCATGGTAATGTTATAGTGCCGTTCAAAGCGCTCTGGTGCCGCTTATCCTACCCCGGTCATACACAACAATGTTAGTGGTTGTTGGTTATCTATAAACTTTTTACAAATCACCTATGAATATCAATTCTTAAACTTCACGACACATAGGCGATGACTGGGAATCATATAATACTTTCTGATATTGTCTCAAAAAAATACATCAAAAGGTAATACCTAAGCCTACCTGTAGATCTTGATTGGAGTTCACAAGCTTGTTTCCTCTGGTCTATCCTCTGGCCGAGGCCTAACAATTGAGTTTTACCAGAATATTCCTTATTGGTCAGCCATTCATATTTTTTCAAAGGACCTGAGAAAGACAATGAATATGCCTGCTTTTGGGGCCTTTGAATCTGAACAGAGCATACCTTTACAACAACAAGCAACAGCAGCAGATTTACCAAGTCATTGTTGAAGATTCTAAAATGTTTTTACATGCATTGGCCCCTTTATTTTCAAGGAATCTATAAACCTATACTTATGGTGGATGTGGTTACAACTGTGGTGCACTGTCCCTGAACCCAAGGGCAGACTGGAATTTGCAATGGGTTACTCTTTCTGATACCAGAAACAGTGTTCCACCACCTCTTTTGTTAGCATGTTACGCTGTTACAATAGTTGTTTTGTGACAAATGGTATTTCCCAGTTAACATGCTGTCAACATTCCAGCATTTACTATTGAGAGCTGGAAGAGCACAAAGACTAAAGTCCACGTCCACATCCATGCTTTTAGTTCGAAGTTTGTTTTGGTAAAATAAATATGAAAGGATACCACTGTATATACAGGTAAGTCCAGTAATTTAAATGTGCTGTTAAAACTAGGCAATACAATTGTCTTGTATCAATAATTAGCCTTACATCAATTCAAAGTATTATTTACAATAAATATACTTTATTTACACAAATGTTTGTTTACAATATATACAGTGCTTGAGGAATGACTAACATTACTATTTGATGTTCCATTTCTGACAAACATTTAGGAACAAATGCTATTTGTAAGGCTATGTGCCAGGAAAGTCACTTTTTGTGTACAATGCAGTGTTACACCCTCCTCAAACGGTCCCAAATATTTCTTGTTCACATTGTCCTTTCCAGAATGATCCATTGATCACTGTAGAAGACTGCCCAGGCCAGCAGAGATTGGCTCAATGCACTCCAACATTGTTTTGCATTTTGAAAACCCCTTTGGTTCCTTCCCCAGAACATTATTAAAAAAAAATGTAACGTACATACGTCTATTCTTATAGGGTTGTATAACAGATGTAACCAAAGGGCTTTTTTCCATGCTAAGTGTTCCATTTTGATGGTTGCCTGAGTACAATTTCTTTTTCAACACATCCATTGAGGGTATGTCCATTAGACATTATAAGAGCTGTTATTGGCAGCCACATTCATCCACTATCATATCCTCATGATGTCGAAGCAACATTTCCCCATTCTCGTAATACAGCATGCTTAATGGTGTCATTTTAGTTGGAGCACAGCAAGCTGATGGAACTCTATCAGGCTGATAGTGTTTCAGCAAACTCTAGAAGAGAAAGAGCAATGTTCAAATTATTTTTGTATTATTTACAATTTCGTTCAAAAGTTAGAAGGTTGTCAAGGAAAAAAGGATTGGAGGTGCACTTAAACTAAGCAAACAAATATGTATTTGTGAAACTCACCTGTATATAGGCATGGTTTGTTGGGTTTAGGTCTTCTCCCAGAGGACTAGGGCAAGTTCCCTCACAG
The DNA here is from genome assembly GCA_036023535.2 of Galaxias brevipinnis. Lineage (NCBI taxonomy): Eukaryota > Metazoa > Chordata > Actinopteri > Galaxiiformes > Galaxiidae > Galaxias > Galaxias brevipinnis. The sequence goes on along the minus strand of JAVQIZ010234590.1, from coordinate 28,172 downwards.
CGATAGGCATTATACCTTTTAGGGAAAACAATCCATGATCCCCAGCCAATTTGATTAAAGTCTACGTGCAAGTCAACTTTTCTACAAAGAGATTTCTCATTTCCTCTGATGGATGCCTGTGGCCCTCTGAAACTTGGTTCCCTCCTGCCTCTGTGTCGCTTCGGCCTATGGACCTTTTTTACTTCAGATGGAGACAAGAATTTGGATTGCTCAGCCGTGTGGAGCAGACTTGCTTTTGCTTTTGAGCTGTTATCTGACCTTGTGTTTGAAAAGACAACCAGCAAGGCCTTATCTCTCAAAGCTTGCATTCTTTTTGAGCTAGAAAGCTGTATAGGATCTGGAAAAATCAGACCCCTGTCTGAATGCTGTCTTGTCCTATTTCTTGAAACTTTTTTCAGGCGGTTTCTTGACAGTTGTTTTCTTTTAATCCATCTTAATAATGAATTTGTAACATTGAACACCTTCCAGTGATTTGATGATGTAATCACTGAAGAAGTAGAGGTAAGCCCCACAAACTGATGATCCTTGCAAGTGTTGTGCATGTTACATGTGGAAGCCTGTTGATGGTAGATTTCCACGGTAAAGTTTGAAGTTCTTGCAGTCCGGGGAAATTTTATCCTCAGCTCTGCCGCCTGAATCTGCTTATCATCCAGCAAGGTGTGCAGATCAAATGTAGCAACCCAACGCCCTTGTCTCTCTGCCAATCCTTTTGGAGAGAGAGAAAGTATATATATGTGCACCTATAATTCATCGATTGTGACAACTTAAAAAATATTATTAATAAACATGTATTACCAATATTTTATGAGTTATAATTTCACCAGCAGTTGATGTGCCTATAGACATTTGCAATAAGTGCAATGAGTAGAGAAACAAATTAATTATGATCTCAAGCCACTGCAAAGTGTAGGTTAAGATCACATTAGTGCTTTAGCACACATCTATAGGCAAGAGCAATGGAAAAATGGTGAAATGGTAGGTTGCCTGATTAACCTACAAAATAAATAGTGTGTTTAGCATTGTCTTACTGCAAGGTAAGTACTGAGTGTAAATGTATCTTCTTTTTTATTAAAGACGATTAACTTGCACTCACAAAGTATTTTTCTGTTTCACAGAAATTACAGTTTTAAATGCCAGGACGGGTTTCCTTTTCTTAATCCACTCAAAGCAAATACCGGATCGAAACCAATTATTTAGCACATCGTTTGCTTGGCCTCTGCATATCCTTATTTGAACAAATAGGCTGCAGACAAGAACTCTTAACACCTAGAAGCGATGCTAAACTGCCCTTCAGAACTTCCCTGACAATCATAAGGTTTGCAGTGGAGGAGGTTTGCAGTGGAGGCCATGGCATCAACTAATATAACCGTACATCATTTAACGAAAGCTTACTTTCCATTTAGATGCACTAACGTATTGTAATAGTTTTTGTCTATCACATTCGGGTGCTCCCCGTTCTTCAGAAGTCTGCGCCGAATGGCTTGAGTCGAATCCCTAATTTTCCCAAGTCCTGGCTACTGGCGCCATCCCCGTGGACCGTTTCAACCAGCCTTGGTTAAGAAGGCAGGCTCTAATCTAATCAAGATAGGTGTGAAAAGAACTAAGAGGAGTTGTTGATTTGAGTTAACAACAGATTTGTATGGGGATGTCTGGCAAAATAGCTAATCAACATCATCCGTTTAAGAAAAAAGGTTTGCTTTGAGAATTAGACTGAAAATCTGTATTTTCACAAACTCATCCCTGCGCAGTGAATGTATGTGGATTGAAGCTCTTAGTGGTCGTCTGGAACAGGGATATGAAAAAAAGCTTGTGTTTATCTAAAACGTCAAAAAATATAAACAAGGCTTGGTTTTTAGGCTACTATGTAAATACATTTATATTGACGGGCTCCTATACACATTTTAGACCAATGGCCTGCACATTCAGGCATATATTACCATCAGTGGTAAGTATACTTGACCTAATGAATGAATAAGTGCATGATATTGAATCATATTTGTCAATTAACAATTTGTCTTATTTCTCATATTTATTGAGTACACGAATAATCAAAAAATAATTCTTACTTTTAGCCATAACACTCTTGACTGTGTCAGACTGCTTTGCGACGGTTTGTTCCATTACATCCATAGGTCTGGAGAGGTTCGACTTGAAATTCTTGTATAGGTGCATCATATAAATTGGCAGGTGATATCCTGTTGAGCGGTCCATCATGGCAAAACGCTGCAACGAGGGGGTGATCAAGCCATCTTTAGTTTTAGGTATTCCCTGGGCCAGTATGAGTAAAGACATGTGTAGAACCACACTCCGGGCTCCAAACGAATGCATGTTGAAGCCAACTTGGATGACAAATTCTCCTCTGAGAGATTAGGGTGCTTTATATACCCTCACCCAATCCCTGCATATTTAACAAGTAGCTGAGAACATTAAAGGAAATTGACATGTGTCTTCAAGACTTGTGACTTGACAGGTCATCATCCATTCAATTGTAAATTAGCTGACCGAGTCCCTGTTTACAATGAGTTCAACATTTATTTGCACCATTTATTCTTTAGCCTACATCAAACATTAGGTGAAGTATTTGATGCTCTATTCAACCAATTGTCTGTTACGGGTTCTCGATTAGGGATTGGCCAATAAGGCACACTCCAACGGGGCTCTATTATTGGCATAGATATGGAATTTAGCCTATCCTATCTTATCCTTTTTTTTTGCCAAGTGATGTAAGACTGTTTTTAATATTGTAGACTATAGCCCACAGTATATGTGATAGAACTAAACTGATTATTATGAAGTTTTAGTTAGTGTAGGCCAGGCTATACATTTAGACCTGAGTTGCTCCTATTGAACAAGAAAGACCATAAGGGCGCATGCTCCGTCCGTCCTTTATTCAGATAGTGGGATCCTTTCCTTACTATTTCTCGAGAAAGGACCTTGTTGCTATGAGTAAGTCAATGGACGTAGCCTCGTTTCCTTAATAGAAACATAATACAGTATAACATTGGTTCTAGTTACCTTCATCTTGGACCACCAAATTAACAGATCATCTTTGTTTTAAACCAGAAACAAAACACTTTTCAACCTTCTGGTGAGATGGTAAGTAAAGTTCTCAATCGCCGTGTCCACGCATGCATCGACTCGAACAATCCCAGGATTTGGGTTAGTTTTGTTTTAGTCGTCATCGTGTGTATGCATCATGCAGAGTGCAGGAATAAGGTATCACTTTTGAAAAATTCTTATTAGCCCAGCATGTATGGCTGAATAGACTGGGAAAATAGCAACTCTAATTAGCCTTGCCTTTTTGTGTTTCGGGTGTTGCGGTAGAGGTGCAGCCCTATGTGTCTCTTGAATTTTTTTTTTGTCAAATGTGTGCAACTTTTACCATGTAACTCTTCGGACAAGTTATTCAATACCGATCAATCTTAGCTCTTATAATATTCATAAACATGTCAATTAATCAAGACTGAGGCCGTCGATACCGTTACATGAATGCATCAGTGGGACAATTATCAGCTTTCTCCAACCTCAGGAATTAGTCGATGAAAGAGTAACAGTCTGATAAATAATGTAAAAAATTCATATTGCAATAAGGAAAGCCTATGTTGTCATAAATGCTGAAGGCAGTTACGGTTAGACAGGTTAGGGAAGTTATTAAGGGGTAGGGTATTACACAAAGTTAGGAGTTCAATTCAGTGTAGGTTAAGGCTTCCTAATATATGTTTCTAGTAAGGAACATTTTAATATTTTGTATTTAATAGTAGGCTAGTCAAAGTCTGGGCATGGTCTTTGTGGAAATATAAATCAAATTTGTAATCTCTTGTTTGGTAAGCAATTGACTTGTCTTTGGTGCACCACACGCTTAGCTTAGGAACAGCATACATCGCATCATACTCTTAGTGTAAAAGACCAAACAACAACATTAAAGTACTTTTTCAAAAAAAGTTTATGTAACTGTTCTTTTAGTTGGTATCTTTCAGATAACAGAATATTCCAATTTATTAATTCCTTTGAAAAGTTGTACTGTTACGGTCATAGCCAATAGGTAGTCATTAAAGGGCACGTGGGTAATGCAGACCACTTGTTCTACTTTTTATTAAAATGTTTAAGGATTTCTGTCAGGAATTATTTTATTTGGGAATTCATCTGATTTACTGTAAATATTTTTTGATTCACAGGGAAACTTGATATATGGTGAGAGGTATTTTTTATGATTACTTTCGTAAAATTACATTTTATTTGTTCACAGGTTTGCTTCCACTGACACTGGTCTTGCTAGTGCAGTGGCTATTTTTCTACCAGTAGATGTCATGCCATTTACTGGTATTTAGAATCAAGAGATTGGTTTTGTTTAAAACTATGATAGAATGTGCCTCCATTATGAGGTCCAACATTGTTGTTTTTAATTACAGTGTCCTCATCCCCTTTCCTTTTAATTCCTCTGCTCCCTTAGACTCTCGTTGGGTTTAAAGGGATGTGATCCATGGTTGAGACAGTCAAGGACCGGATGTAGGAACTAGAACAGGTTATAATATCCTGATATTTCTCACTCTCGAGTTTGACTTGGAAGAATGTGGGCTTTGTTTGTCACAGAACATTTGTCTATATCCTCTTCTATTCTAATGTATCTATTCCTATATACATTTATATCTGCTGCTAAAAGGATACAGCCCTCCGCAATGTTGAAGTGCACCGAATACCAATGACTCTCGTGACAGTTTGGCATTAGATAAGTCATACATTGCCTTATTATAGTAAAATATGCTGATAGTCAGGCTTTGAAATCGTAAGCCACCGTACCACATTTAGCAAGAAACTAAGAAGGCCTTCTAAAGTCTGTTAGCCCCATGACGGTTGCAATTTCTGTGAGTAGGAAGGCCAGCAATCTTGAATAGTACTTTGCTTCATATTTATGGTGTTGCAAGAACTCCATCAAAGCCTTGATCAAGTGCTGCAGGAAGGAAGGAACAGGTGTGGCTGCAGTCAAAGTAATGTTCATATCATGTAAACAGTAACTGACTTTTGCAAAGCAATTTATTTGGATGATTTTAGTAAGAGAGTGTGGAATAAACACGCGTTCCTTCCAAAATGTTCCCATAAAAGGCAATAATCACTTAAACAATTGTCTTATGTTGTCAGGGAGCTGGACGTTTCCCCCCTCTTTTAGAGTGTTCAGTGAAATGTTCTGCAATATTAAACTGTATTTTTGACAGATAATAAGCCACAAACAGTCAACCATACTCTTATGTAGTGACAACAGACCATTTGAAGATTAATACTAGGCTCTCTTGTATGTGACTCACTTTAACCCAGTGTTATGACCACAGTGCATCTACCCCAAGCAACTCGATGTAGATCACCCTGAAGCTAAGCTGTGCCTGTTTACCCAGCTGTAAGTCTATTTGTCTACTAACATGGCATGCGTTAACTGCTAATGAATGAAGTAATTAGAGCGTTGTACCGAATTGCAACTACATGCTGTTACCTCCTTGCTGGGGGCACTGCTTACTTATCACCATAGGGCACTTACATCCTTAGGTCTTATAAGACAAAGCACTGGTGTGGGTGACCTTTTTCAAAATTGTTCAATTAGTAGAGGACACTGTGCAGACGGTCGGCTATCATGTGGGCTGTATGCTGTTGCCAGGAGCCCAAACTAGTTGTTGGGTAGTGAAGTGGTTGATGAGTAAGGCTCTCAGGGTCCGCCTCCACATTCTCTTTACAGACAAACACGCACGCACGCACGTGCACAAACACACACACACACACACACACACACACACACACACACACACACACACACACTCAGGCACCCACACAGATCATTCACTATGTGACAGGCATAGAATCACTTAGTGGCACACACGAGCACACGCTCAGAAGCACACTGCTACTGATTTGTTTGTGTGATGCGGAGGTGTGTTTCAGTCTCTGCTACTCCCCCTCACTCATACTGAGTTTGCTGCCTGTCTGCGCTCAGTCCTCATTCAAAGACACTGACATTGACTCTCCAACTCTTTTTATAAGGATACGTTAATGATTGTATACGACTGCCTAGCATAGTGGGATCACCGCACGGGAGGGACTAACAGAGCTAAGGAGGAGAGGAATAAAAGGATATATGACTGAGTCTGGAGGGCTGTCATTCTGTTTGCTTGTCATTCTGAGTCCACCATTCAAGACTTGAAGCCCCTGAATGGTTTACAGAACAGCAGCGGACTCTCAGGTACCGCCAATGTGCTGCATTCTACTTTTAATTTGACATATAAAAGAATTTGTGTCGGACCCGGCGCATGTAACTTTGGTCTGCAGAGAATGTCATATGACTGTCTTGCAGATGAAGTAAAGAAATGGGAAAACTCATGCCATATTACCTGCGTTTACAATGAGGCTTTTTAAAAAAAAATCGGATTTGTTATAAATAAAGAGAATTGTACCGATGTAGAATTTTGAGAGAATTTGTATGTTAAGGTAAACCAGTCACTAACATACTAGTAGCAGTCCTTTGATAATGGTGGTTTTGATTCTAGTCTGTCCAACTTTGTTGTCTTGCAATAGTAATGTTTTTGCGTACATCGCCAGAATTCTAAATTGTCTGACAGGATGTGAAAGGGTAGGTCTAAAATGAAGATGCAAGATGTCTCTTCCTCATTCCTCTTCCTCACATGCAGTGCCACCACCACAAAGATTTCAGCATATAAAATGTCAAGTGAAACTAAAGGCTAGCGTTGGGAAATCCATCAAAAATCTTGCCCTAGTGTCAGCTGGATCGATGATTATTGTGATGCTGAGAGCACTTGAGGTTCTACACGTGCTGGGGAAAAAAAGAAACCACATTACTTCAGCCTTTAAATCATAGGGCTAAAATTGCCATCCTGAAATTAAATAAATTATGGGTACAGTTTTAAACATAGATTTACAGTCTGTTTAGAAAACCTTTTTTATTGACAAGCCCATATTAAAGAGAGGAATGCAGTCAATGATGTTTTCATGTGCCCTATCAGATGGTAATTTACTGTTTTGAAACTATTTAGATTTTCAAATGTCAGTTAAAATCAATTGTAGTCAAGAAAACCACTTTTGAATGAGAGAATAAATATGGTAATAATAAAGTTAAGTTTTGTATTTTGAGTTTACATGTTCTGAAAAGATAGGCAATTTCATTTGTTAATGATAATCTTTTCTGTCTGTATTGCCCTAAAGGCTGCCCTGTTCATCATGGTGCTCAGAATGTTATTGATGATATAGCCTTGTACCATATGGTGATTGAATATACATCTGCTGACAAGTTTGATGTACATGAACATAATCTATTGTGTGAAGAGGCTCTTGTTGGATGCTGGGATTTATAACACATCATAAAATATTAGTTTACACAATTGAACAATGCGGTAGCTACGAACAGTTGAGGAAAAACAAAAAATACCTTGGAGAGGAAGCTCTGAGCTCATTTCCATGCAAAACCTTGTGATACTCTGCCGGTGGAGTCACACTTCTAGGTGACCCTTGACCCTTGTGATGAAAGATTGTGTACAGCTGCAAGGAGGATGTATCCAACGAGTCCAACTAAGCGTTTCCTACCAAGGTGTGCATGTGCTTCCTCTATTCGGAGGTGTGGTAACCCCAAAGGTTTTGGCTGCCTGGTATCCTGTTAAGAGTTTTCACTATTATTGTTAAATGAAGTTTCATGGTTTTACAATTGTGCCATATGCTGTACAAAAGCTCATTAAAAACCTTTTTTTTGAGAGGCAACTTTTTTGCTCATTTGAAAGAACAGTAGGTAGATGGGAAATGTAGGAGAGAGAGAGACAACGGGAGACATGCAGCAGAAAGGCCTGAGCCAGATTTGAACCCAGGCTGCTTTGTCAACGACCAGCCTTTGTGGTGTGTGCCTTTAGCCCGATGAGCCATTAGGGCACCCCATTTAAAGCCATTTGTAAGGATTTCTTCAACAAATGCTTTATTCCAAAGTAGTGGTTAATTTGAATGAAGCCTCCTGCACAGCTTGCCGATCTCGTTGCACAGCAACCCTTTCTGTTGATATTCATAATCAACAACGACAAAGCTGTCGTGACATGAATGAGGCTTAGCAAACAGAAATGAGGTTACCTTTCATACCATCAAAGCTTGTGAGATGGTAGCAATCTCCAGCTATGACCCACTTCAAAGCAAAGAGCACTATATATGAAAGTGAGGATTAATGCAGCAGATGATGTAATCTTTCACAATTATCAAGAAAAAGCATCAATACTTCATACTGTCCCTTGCCATTCGAGTTGTCATCCTATGGCCGTGTATATTTTTATACATAAATATATGTGTCCTGGTTTCCCAGTACCATGCAACTATTTCTCAAAGCATGCATGGGAAAAAGCATTTTGATACATCCTTGTGTTATGAGGTGATCTCTTCTTCCCTTCTCTGTTTTTGTGAATGAGGAGCACTAGTCTGCATCCTTCCTCCTCTTAGCCTCACCACTGACAGATGCATCCTGCAGCTGCACCCTCCTTCCTGTCTGCATTTAGACCCTTTTGTCTGAAGGAGGTTCTACAGCAAAGTTGGGACACTAGTGGAATTTAAATAGGCAGGCCCTGAAAGGACCAGTGCAGACGGTTGTGTGGGCAGCTTCCCTATTTTCCATGGTCTGATTATTTCGGTGCCATCTCAGGGTTTTGGCTCTCCAGCTCACAGTGGTAATGTTTAAATAGCAAAGCTTTTGACTGGTGACTATAATTGGTGCACTACTTTCTTTGCATGAACCTTCTGTCAAAGTTACCTTGTTAAGCCTTCCGAGCTGTACAAGACTGCTAGGCTACATGCCTTTTGTACTTAGTGGTTTGAGCTGTAAGGATCACTGAGACCTTGCCTTGACTACTTCTCCATTTTAAATGAATTTAAAAAGGACTTGGAAATGATTTGAAATAGTGTTTTAACGCTTTATTTGTGACATGTGGGTGTGTGGTTTCAATGTGCTTCCACTTTGATGAATTTGCACAGTGTCTTGCAGTCCTATTTCATCCTTTTTGTTTTACTGGTGAGTTGAGCAAGCAGCTGCTCCTTGGATGAGATGTGAAATAAACAGGCTCTCTGATGAGATGTCTTGATTGGCTCCTCTGGAGGATGTTTATGACCAAGGACTATTTCTACCGAGGCCTCCGCCCCAACTGCCTGCCCACCACACCAGGCTGGGGATGTAGCTGGAAGACTAGAACTGTGAATGGGAAGTTCCTGCCACAGGGACTGGGTCTCGGTGACACCCATTATTGCCCTTTCCACTGACACCCATTATTGTCCATTCAAACAATGAACAGAAGCTCAGGTTTGATGCAGCCAAACTTATTTGAATGCTGTTTGCAGTCGCAAAGAGGCTTATATTCCCTTAGACCTGGATAGATAGCCTAAGCTGCCTTTTGTTTTGTCTTAATGTCTTACAATTTTGCTAAACAGGTTCTCTCAAATCTTTGTGTACAAGCAGGACAAGACACAGCCCATGGTTAGTAGGGCTTGTGGTCTGTTGCTGGTCTTAGCTTGTACTGCTGCCTGCTGCTTTACAGGACAAGAGCTGATTGTGTCGCTTGGTGCACTGTCTGTTCCTTTGAAAGTGAGCTCGTTGAAAGCCATCTGGCAGCCAGATGTACCTCTATTTCTCTTGGCCCCCTCTGTAGAGGCATGCGCTTAAAGATTCTGAGATAGGACAGGAGAATAAAATGACAACAACTTAGAGGTTCCCTGGCTCGATACCCCCAGCTGCAGCAAGCGATGGTCCGTGCCAAGCAAGTAGGCAATCTGAGCTCTGTGTAAGGGGTGTTTCCCCACCGACTGGAGTTGGAATAAGGCAATCAAAGGGGCGAGATTTTTTCACTGGGTTGGGATGCCAAGTTCCCATACCATTTGGAACATGGCAGAAAACGAGCAGCACAGAAGAGGGGATGGAAACCCAAATCGTTCACCTAAGACGTAAGCCGATGTCAGTGGTGGTCAGGATGGTTGCAGTATTGTTTATAGCCGTAAGAAAGTCAAAAATACCTAAACGCTTTTGTGATATACTTGAAATGTCTCCGCTCTTATCTGCTCTTTTGGCACCAAATTTGTTTTGTTAATGTGAATATGTTTTTTCTTTATTTTGATCTTTTATGCCTTATTTAGAAAGTGTTCCTTTACTTATTGCTCTTTCTCTCTCTCTCTCTCTCTTTCTCTCTCTCTCTCTCTCTCTCTCTCTATCTCTCTCTCTCTCTCTCTCTCCATGTCTTCACCTATCTATTTTATTGGTTAAACCTGCGTTCAGTCATAAATTAAAGAATCTCCTTGACCACAAGCCTTTTACAACTGGAGGATACAAAGTTATGAAGCTCCTATCCACAGTGCTTGTCAGAATCTTTTTGTGAGAGTGAGAAGTGCCCCTGTACAAGATTGACCTGCCCATTTAATCACAGGCTCCATAAAGAGGAGAGCAAGAGTGACTCACTAGCCAATTCTTTCCAAGAGTAGAGTGCAAAGTGAGTGGGCTCGCATCAAAAGCTAGAGAGATCACACGCAGCTCCTCTGAGCTGGGAGGCAGGCAGACACTACCCAGTCTGTCCTCCGGCTGTGCCAGGCTCTTGCATGTTGTTGTCTGCTTGATCCCGTGCTTCATGCCACAGGGTGCTATAGATAGACCAGCACTATGTGTCTGTGTGTCTACACCTCTGTCAGCCTGTGTGGTTGGAGCGTTTCACTGCGTCTGCCTGCAGTGTGCCTCTCCTTCTGTCCCTGCGTTTTACGGTGTGTGTGAAGCGGCCTCTGGTCTCCAGCCAGCTGTGTGTGGCGTGTGATGTGGAGGAGCAGTGTGGGTCTGGCTCCACTAGCTTGCTGAAGCACTGGTTTGTTTATCCGTGGAGCTCAGTGCAAAGCCACTGTTGACTCAGGGGGGGGGCTGCCTGAGACGCCTGGCTGGATTGTTTGGGAGGCCAAGTGCTCTGCATTAAGTGGACTATCATTAGCATATAAATACATTCACGCTTAGGTTTTAACCCGTTACTTTAGCTGGCTTTGGGGAAATAGATAAAAGACAGAAAACAAATAAAAAAACAAAAATCCGTTATTATGATATGATGTATGGAAGAACTGATAGCATTGGAAAACTCAAAACAATAATGGTATCAGCTAATGTAGATCAGATACCTATGTTGTATTTTAAACATTGTATCATCATAAAGAACACCCCTTTCAATTGATACACTTTTATTGTTGTTCAAAGATTATTCTCTCCAAGCAACTAAATATGAGAGTGATGGTCATCTATTCGACCTGTTTGTCTTCATGTGTTTAAACACTTAAAACGTGAGCGTGTTCCACATATCTGTTTGTATGTTTGCTTCCTGCTTCTGATCCGGCTGCGATGTCATTCACAGCTGCTTGTGGAGCATGGGTACAACTGCCAGTGCAGCGACACAACCTGTTTCTGCAGCACCTCCACTTGAAAGTGTCCATGGCAACGGGATGGCAGACGGTAGGCAGTCTCTCAGCATGAGCTCCCTTCAGACGGTCAACATTCACAACAACAGAGCCAAGTCCATTATCACCAACAAGGTGGCACCTGTCGTCATCACGTAAGTCCTTCCCTCGAATCCACGTTGTCACAATTGGGTGTTAATCTTCTTTGATCACCGGGGTCGGCAGGGTGACGTTTCTCTCTGTGCTGGTTTGCCCCCGTTATCATCTCATTTATCAATCCAGGAATCAGGGGGCCACCGGATCAGGTTGGACCGTATGTAGTGAAATGTTGGCAGATGGTTACATTATGTATTGCCTTACATTTTTTTGCAGATATAATTGCAGGCAAGAGTTTCAAATCCACGATGACGTCCTCAAAACCAATTACAAAGTGGGACGGATATCAGACACAATGCCTGAACACTATTTGGTGCAAGTAAGAACAAATTCCACTCCGACCCACATTAATATCAATGATATAAAAGGTCAGGCCAACCTTTCTCTGTAGAGTCGGATCAATAAGAGGACAAATAAATAAGATGGCTCTTCTCAGCCCACACTGAAGATGACAAAGCAGCTCAGGGACATTGTCATGCGTTGCTTTATGGTGGGGTGGGGGTAGCTTTAAATGGGCAACATTGTCACCTCTCCTCCAGAGCTTTGATCTGCGGTCACCTGAGAAAAGGCACGCCATGCTCCCGGTTGTTAGTGTGGAGTTTCTGTTTGTACACACGCATCACAAGTTTCACTTTGCGACCACCTAGGTTCCTAACGACTTTACTAATTAATGACAGGACGAAGAGGCCACGTTTGGACATGAATTGTAATATAAGGTCATGTTCAAAAATGACCCATGTGTCCTTTTCTAGGGTGAGTACTTCATGGTTCAGGATGTGTACAGCAAGGCAGATGTCCTCAACACCGCAGCCAGCTATGGGGCGCCAAACTTCCGCCAGGTGAAGGGAGCTTACCCCCTGTTTGGAATGGGCCAACCAAGCCTAAATGGGTTCAAACAGGTCCTCCAGAGGCTCCAGGCCCAAGGGCATGAGGTCAGTAGCCTTTGCTTGATACACTGAAATAACTTATACAGTTTTACAGTTTACACCCTTTGACAAAGCCATGTAGGAGGTTGTGTACATACATCAGTGGCACAGGTACACTGCTTTTTAATCTCTGTTTGTGCCAGTCCTGGCTTTCTTACGGTGTTGCCTGTAAATATTTGAGGAGTCAAGTGCTCCGTCTATCCTGTGGGTGAGAGATAGAACTTTGCAATCAGTGACTCTCAATTATGTGGGGTGATGGAATAAGTATATTTATGTGGTAGCTACATAGTGAAAATGTACAGATTTAAAAATGATTAAGAGGTGCCAAATACATTCCTTACCCTTGTGTTATGGAAATTGCTTTTGGGGGCTTAATTATCCATTTTGGAGTTCTAACCTCTGTCATTAACCTTTTCATGTGAACAGGATGTTATATTCTTCTGCGTTCGTGAGGAGCCGGTGGTGTTCTTGCATTTGGAGGACGACTTTGTGCCGTACACCCCAAGGAGAAAGGCAAACCTTCATGAGAACCTGCATGGGTTGGACAAGGAGGAGCTGGTGGAGAGCCTTGAGCTAACCATCAGAAAGGAGGTACCACTTCCTGTTTTTCATATAGATGGCTATTTTCTATGACTGAACCAGGTAGTAAATGTAAGGATTGTACACATTTTGCATAACAAGCCTTTTTGGGCCTGTTTAACAATGTTATTTTGTCAAACTCAAAATGATGAACTATAATAAAAAAAAAGTTAAATATTACACTTTACATATTATTTTCTGTTTTTCTTTCACAACTCACATCTCTGTATTATATGTTTTTGAAGATCCTACAAGTGTACAAAATGTTTTCCCTTCAGCTTTACGACTTTGCCAAGCTCAGTGAAAACGTATTCTATGTCTACAACGACATCGAACACTTCAAGGACGAACCCCAGAAAATAACCATTACGTGCGAGGAGGACATCCACGTTACTGAGGAGGTCTACAAGAGACCCGTCTTCACCATGCCACTCTACAGGTTCTTTACATTGCCCTGCTTCGTTTTGCCACGTCACCCCCTCAAGCTTTTTGTCAATTCAGTCAGCACAGTAGAGATAAGCCATCATGGGGCTACTGGAGTACACGTAGTGCAGGTTGTAAATAGGGCTGCTTGTTTGTGCATAGGCTGATCGCCCTGCTGTCAAAACGGGAGGGGAGAGACTGCATCCTGTTTGTAATCAGATCAGGCAAAGGCCCTTTTATTGAGACGTAATGAGTACCTTGTGACGTTTCCTGACCAAGTTAATGTATATGATTCCCCCCTGTTGTATACAAAGCCATCTGGATAATGAGGGGACCCATCAAAGTGTCCCCATAATGTCACCAAAGTATTTGGATGTTTAGTTGTGCTTCTTTAGCGTACAGAACATATGGTATTTTGAGAGTACAACTACATAAAAGAATAAATATAGGCGATTTATTTTAGGTTAGTTAATAGGTGATTGCAATCTTATCAAATGTCTGTGGTGTGCTTTTGGGGAAACAAACTGTTGAGATTGTGACTTAAGACATGCAAGCGTGTCGACCACTTACTGTTTATGGTATTACTTGAGGTCAGTGTCCTCCTAATGTTTACATACAGTGTGGTTTGACTTGCCTAACGGCAATAGTTACACAAACCATGTTATATTATTTATTTTCCAAGTTTAGAAAACCGTAACATGCTTTATTTGTCTGGTAGGTACCACCGATTACCACTGCCAATGGAAGGAGCGCCTCTAGAGGAGGACTTTGACGCATTTGTCAGCATACTCAGGGTAAAGTCATGTACTGTTTGCCACCAGAAATATTATAAAAGCCTGGTTTTCACTACAGGGCTAGTCTTGGCAAGCCAGGTACAGGGCCAACATACACATGTAACAGCATAGATATCGGTTGATATTGTAAATTATAGCCTATTTATATTTTAAGGCCATGGATGTTAAGTGAATACATTTGGATTTATAATAAATAGTTCTGCAGTGGAAAATGGGCTACTGGTCCCAGTACTAGTATAATCTTACTCATCATGCAGTAAACTACTTAATCTCCGTGACTTTGTGCCTTGGAATTAAGTTATGCAGTCACTATATTTGCAAAGATCCCTTTTATTTGTGCTATTAACAATATTAATGAGAGGAACATTCTACAGCATCTGGACCCTTTTGGCAAGGTAAACTGAAGGGCAGCGCATTTTAATTTCAGCATAGCCTTCTGACTCTGGTGCAGCATGTGCCATTAATCATCGCTAACCATAATAGTTATGAACACAACATTAAACTCCCAATCTACAATTTGTACATCTATGTCAGCTGGTTTGCAGAAGAATTGCCAAGGCCGTCTATTTGGACCTTTGTCAGGTTTCCATCTTGACCAGCACATGCTGTGTCTTTCCCTTTTTAGGAGTTATATCCCAGTGAGCAGCCACAACCAGGCAGGCTTCCTCGTGGTTAGAAAGGGGTTCATTTTTTGTGCCATGTGTGGAGCATTGGCTTCATAAGTCTAGTGAGAAAACTCTAGGACTTTCTGTCTCTGTTTTGATGTTTCTTTCTGTCATAGCGTCAGTCTTATTTCGGAGTCTTCGTTCACCTCCGCTCTGCTCTGTCCCATCTCTATATGTTGAGGGACTCAACATGTTTGCTTCAGCGGTGATCGCTTCTTACACACTTCCTCATTTCCTGTTTCTGTTGTCGAGAAGAGTGCTAAAGTTCAAACAACAGTTTCCTTGTTTCACTTAGAAATCATAATCCAAACTTGTGATCAAATGTTAGTTGTGGTTGGGTTCCCAATCCAAAATTCTTTATGTAGCTGTCTAATAGCAGTTATGTATTAGTAGCCCTTTTCTTTTGTTTTGCATGTTTTTATTTCAGGAGAGCCCCAGCCTGTCCCTGAGCGATGACCTCTCCAGGCCTCTGCCGGCCCTTGTCTTCAGCTGCCAAGTAGGCGTTGGCCGGACCAACCTGGCCATGATTCTGGGCACCCTGGTCATGAATCACCTGAGAGGCACATCCCAACCATTACCACCGTAAGGACCTGACCTTACCAACCTCTGCTGTATCAGCGGGTCATAGCTAAATTAAATAACTCAATCAGACGATGAATCAACCGAGCCAGTCAGTCGTTCAATCTCATGATTGCCGCTTTGACATTATTAAGCCCTCTCTCCTGACGGGAAAAGGATTTAAAATAACATTTGACTCTTGGCAAACGAGTCCCTTGCTCCCGTGTCTTTTGCAGAGATGAGGAGACTATAACCCCGGAGGAGAAAACACTGTTCCATGTTATCCAGGTTCTGATCAGCAAGCTGCCCAAGGGACAACAAGTCATGGAGGAGGTTAGGGATGTCCATCCTTTGACCTTGTATATGTTCTGCAATATACATAGATTTTTTATTGTACTGTGCAACTGAATTCACTGTATATTCTAATTTATTACAATTGCTTTATATCTCGTATTTCCTAGGTTGATCGAGCTTGTGCCCTGTGTTCAGAAATGCACAATATCAAAGAAGCGATATATGAGAATAAGAAGAAGTTGGAAGGAATTGGCGAAGATTATCAGATTCAGGTCTGTGAAGTTTGCCTGCCCAAGGTGGTGTGGTCAAATAGAACTATTTCATCATTGCTTGTTGGAGCATTTAATGGTGTCGATGGAAAAGGGGCTCCGACTCATTCTAAGCTGTTAGTGATTGCACGATGGAGGTGGTGCTGGTGACATGGTAAAACCAAACTTTACGGAGTACACTGTAAAGGCTGTTATCCTAATAGCTGACTTTCAAGAGTCTTAGCACCACAATCCCTTAACAGTCAGGCTTTGTGAGGAAAGCACACAGATTACTTAAGTTCGTCATTCCACATTTCTACGAAAACCCTTACAAATGTTTTGACATAGAAGCTATACCATGTTTACTGGAATAAATACTTATATCTCCCCTTTTCAGGGAAGCACTACCAAAGACTACTTTCTTCAGAGAACAATGCAGAGTTTGGAGCGCTATTTCTATTTGATTTTGTTCAATGCATATCTTCACGAACAGGTGAGCAAATAAAATCTGGTAATTTTATCGACAAACATATGAATTTATGGCAGCTGATTAAAAGCATAGCTATTATTAAGGGTTCCAACATTGTGTGTGTGTGTGCCTTTCTGTGTGTTGCAGTACCCTCTGGCCTTTGCGTCAAACTTCAGCCAGTGGATGTGTGCACACTCGTGGGTGTATAGGCTACTGGCATGCATGAACCTGTCTGAGCAGTCTGCCCCAGCTGACCTGGTTACCAGAGGAGCCCGCATCCTGGTGAGACTACACCACTTCACATGCACACATCCTGTACATACCTCACCAAACCCAAGACAACATTGAATTGGAAAACACCATAGTTACCTTAACCATCTAATGGACAAATAGGCCTAACTAGTTAACTAATGATATTATTGGTTAATATATATATGTGTATATATATGTATATGTATATGTATGTATGTATTTATTTATATTTATTTGCTCTAAGTATATTCATAATAAAATGTTATCAAGACCAATGTGTTGAAGTTAATGCCTGTATAAGCATAGCTAGAAATCACAAAGTGTGTTTCCAGGTGGCTGATGAGTACTTGGCCCCAGATGTGCTAAGCACAGTGAAGGAGATGAAAGTGGCAAACTTCAGACGAGTGCCCAAGATGCCCATCTATGGAATGGCTCAGACTACCTCAGAGGTACGACAAAACAACAATACTTAGTACCTAATAGCTGGATTACAAATGCACATCACTTCCATGCTTGCTCTTGAAATGGTGCCTTACGTTGACATGTTTTAAATGTATTTAGAATAAGGGGGACCTCCATGTTTTTGTTGTTTTGAAGGCGACAGGCGCCGTGCTGGCCCACCTGACGGATGAGAAGAGAAAGCACGGTCACATGTTGTGGGTGAACCTGCAGGAGGAGCTGGTGCTGGAGGCCAACGGGCAGGTCTTCACCCCCCGGGAGCCCTCCTGTCTGGACCAGCACATCCCCGTGACGGCCACCGACCCACAGCACATGGAGGTACAGCGACGGAGTTACCACGGACTCCATTCAACAAAAAACATCTAGGTTTTGGTGGTGTTGTATTACAGGGTGCCAGAGACTTTTGTTAAAAATATATTTTTTTTAACTAAAATTTTTTCCCTCCTTCAGAAACTTGAGATTGCCTTGAAGGAAGAGATCT
Organism: Galaxias brevipinnis; assembly: GCA_036023535.2. Classification (NCBI taxonomy): domain Eukaryota; kingdom Metazoa; phylum Chordata; class Actinopteri; order Galaxiiformes; family Galaxiidae; genus Galaxias; species Galaxias brevipinnis. Next base: position 10,438 of record JAVQIZ010234590.1, on the reverse strand, counting down.
TGCGTGCCCAGAAGTGGTTAGAGGTGACACTGGAGCAGGAGAAGCAGATGAAGATGTTTAAGAGCTGCCTGACTGTGCAGGAGGTCTTTAACCATCAAAAGAGTTCCCACCCAGGCCTGCTCTACAAACGCATCCCACTGCCTGACTGCTGTGCACCGTCCGAGGAGGTACTTGAGACTGAAAGGGAACTTGGTTGGCTGCTTGTCATGCAGCACTGGTTGATAAAAGGAAAGCTTTGTGCTTCCTCTAGTGCTCGTGAAAGGAACTGCAGCTAAGAGACTGTCATTTTTTTGCAGTCAGCATCTAAAACCCAACTTGAAACTGTCTGTTTATAGGACACATTCTAATAAGATTTGGGATTTTAACAAATTATAGAATTGCATTAGGTAAATCAGTTGATAAAATACTATTATAGTGTCGTTTTAAATGCACCTTCTTTGGGGTTTGTGATCTCATACCTCCTTGTGCGTGGTCTAATCCACAGGACTTTGACAAGCTGATGGAGGCCATGAAAAGTGCTTTGGCAGAAGACTCGCACTCAGCCTTCGTTTTCAACTGCTCCAATGGCAAGGGCAGGACCACTACTGCCATGGTCACGGCTGCGCTGACTCTCTGGCACTTTAATGTAAGGCGCTGCCTTGTCCAAACACACGGACATGCTTAACCACGCTGGGTTTTACAAAACGCACAAATGAAGTTCATGATTTGTTTTGCAAACGACCATTTTATTCAAGTTTTTTTATTTCCCCCTATCTAGGGCTTCCCTGAGTTTGGTGACGATGAGATAGTGAGTGTACCAGATGCGAAGTACACTAAGGGAGAATTTAAGGTTGGTAACGACTTTACCTGATATTGAACTGATTTCTCATCGTTTTTTAGAATGTATTTTTACTCAACCATTATGTCCTGTGTGTCCTGAAAAGCTATATAAGACTTCATAGAAAATCATTTGAAAGTGGTTAAATGTACCATGCTGGCCAAACAAATTGTGTATTCTCTTCAGGTCCACTTCTGGGCTACTGTGTCTGATTAACAGGACTCTGAGCAGTCTCTTTCACTCTGTACTTAGTGATTTCAGTGAGGTCCTTGAAAGCTGCTGGGCTAGTGTTTAGAACTGTAAACAAGGTTTCACACGTCCATGTTCACAAGTGGACAATACTGAATGCCATTCAAAGCAACCCAACAGGGAGGTTTCTAGGATACATGGACATGTTGCTATGGAGACCTCCGCTCCACACTTTAGGCCTTTAATGCTTGGCCGACTTGCCTCCACTGTGCCTTGAGCTGTAGCTTACAAAGAACACCGAAGCGATTGCAGTGTTTAGATGCAATTCTCTGAGAAAAGCCCAAAGTATTCTCCCCCCACTCCCACCCACCCCTCTATTAGTGACACCCCATTAGCGATCAATACATTTATTTCCAATACGACTGAGGATTTACCAGCACTGTTACTAGCTGCTCCACGTGGCTACCGCTTTGTGAACAGAACGTTCACATTCTAGTTGCTGACTTATCAGTCTCTACCTTTTGTTTATCGCTTTCAAACATGCTAGTCTGACAAAGGGGACACCCCCAAACACCCTAAACCCACTAGCACAGCCTCTCCAAAGCATTGTGGCAATTCAGACAGCCCATGTCAAAACTGCTTGCCTGACATAGATACTGAGGGGGGAAACATGGTCTGCACTCTTCCAGACGGGGGATAGACAGCATTAAAACAGAACTGCCTGATACACCGTGCCACACATGGTCATGAATCAGGTGTTTTGGCCATTCGATCTCACAGAGCTAGATTGAGACATCTGTTTTGCTGAAACTTTGCTGAAACTGTGTAATGATATATTTACACACACGCATGCACACACACAAACACACAAACACACACACACACACACACACACACACACACACACACATACACACACCATGACTAGGTTTATTTATTTTAAAATACACTTCTCTCTAAGTATTAACTCTGTGTGATGCATAAATTTGCGCTGATTATATTTCTTTGGGGCCAGGAACTCTGAAGGAAAGTTTTGTTCAAAATTTTGAAATATATAATATTTTGACTAAAGCATTGTTTTTCGTTTTAGTAAGATCATTGTAAAACATTCATTTTTAATTGATTCCCATCCCTGCCATCATAATGAAGATGATAGAATGCTATAATTTGGGTATTTTAATCCCCCATCACAGATTTTATGTCTGTCATGTGGGGATCTTCTTCAGAATGCTATTTCATAAGACACCATCTAAGTAGGAACTACAGTAGTCCCACATTTGTGATTCATAAATGTTGATAATAGTATAAAATGTTCAAATGCATTTGCCAAAGTGGATTTGGCTTTGAGCACAAATCTGTCTGTTCATGCCCAGGTGGTGATGCAGCTGGTGCGTCTGTTGCCTGATGGGCATCGCATGAAGCGAGAGGTGGACATGGCCCTGGACTCTGTCAGTGAGACAATGACACCCATGCACTACCACCTGAGAGAGATTATCATCTGTACCTACAGACAGGTATGAAGTAGGGCACACACACACACGCATTTTATCCAAGTTTTTGGATCTGAGAGTTGATTTTCTATACAGGTAATCTGATTTACTGTGTTTTCATAAGTTCAGTATTAGTTGAACAACTCATAACTTATCGGAACAAGAATGAAAGCTTTTTGAGAGTGCGCTCTGCCCACCCCTAAGTGTAGCTCCACTTATGTCCCATAGATGGCGTTAATATCCTTTTATGGTTTCAAGTGATGACATGGCTTGGAGTTGTTTGCACTCGTGAATGAGCTCAAAAGACGTTGATTAACTTATCCATCCATTCCATAGGATTTAGCCATTCCTTGGAGAGTATATTACGTTTTTATACAGTGAAGTTGAACATACAACTTTAGGTGACAGCATAGTGAACAGACATGAATTACTTGGGCGAGTTTTGCTATAATGGAGACTAAATTATCAAACAGCCGTAAACAGATTTCTATTTAAGGGATGACCTGTCTCCTATGTACTAGGGTTTGATTGCATATACTCCACAAGATGGCAATTTGTTTGTTGTTGATGTATGCGGATTGAAACGTGATCTGAATGTGAGCACTGTGTTTACTCTTGAATACAGATCTGTCCCAAAGAGAAAAGACAATGTGATTGGTGCTAACCAACACTCTGTTTTAGCCATTTGTAATGCAGACTATAATCAATGTGCTTCTGTGCAGTCAGGCCAGCACATGGGCTGGAAGTACCCAGCCCCGTCTCCGCAATATCAATGGGCCTCATTGTCCCAGGCTCCTTGTCTCTCTCCTACTTTCCCCACTCTTCTCCTCTCAACTCCTTCGGCCGTGCTATTTCTCTCCCTTTTTTTCCGCTCTTCCCCAATCTCACATCTTTCTCACTCCTGCTCCGTCTCCTTCAAAATAAATTAGCTGTCTTCATTTGAAAAAATGTTCATTCATGTTAAAAAGTTGCAGTCTAAATGTTAAGCATTCACTTTCATGAATAAGAAAGGACTTATGAAATTTTCTGAAATCTTCAAAGCCCTCACTTTTCTTGCTGTGGTGCCTGCCTGTCTGTATGTGCTTTTCTCCACTGTAGCACACTGACTTCTTTTGGCAACCACTGCCTAAGCGCAAAAATAATAGGACTAGGCTGTCACTATACATCGTACCGGTTACATAATATCTTGTGTAAAATGCATGTATCTTTTACCTGTATTTCATCTGGGAACCCCCCCCCCCCCCCCCCATCTTTTCTGTGCCCAGATAGTAAGTGTTTAGGGGTATCTTTGTTCCTCCCTGTAGAATACCTGTCATGGGCGATTATCTCTGGTGGGTTATAGGCCTTCCTTCTTACCCTAGGGAACCCCCAGAGGTAGGCTCAGTTGAAGTGGATGGCTTCGGGTTGGCACCCGGCTCCCCCCTAGCCTTTGGCCTCTTCTCTCCTCTCCACTGCTTTGAGCCAGCAAGGCCAGGTGATAAACAGTACCAGATGTTGCTGGAGCTTGGGCAATGAGAACCAGAAGAAGCGGGTAGAAAAAAAAAAAGGAGAAAAACTTCTCCCCGAAACCCCTTTCTGTCTCCACACGTAGTCTCACTCCTAACAGTGGTTGGAAAATGTGTCTTCGACAGAGAAAAATGTATTTACATTGGGAGCCAGAGCATCGGAAGGCTCTTTACTTTGAGGGCCTTGGGGGTCTTGTCTGTCCCTGTGGCTTCATGAATGAGGGGGTGGTGGGGGTCTGTAAATCCCCACTGCCGACCAGGCGTGACCAGGCATGGGTTACAGGCGGGTCCTCCACAGCGGCCAGCAGGGTGCTTTGGCCAAGACGTGCTCACTCTGCTGACTAAACCCCATAACAGCCTCTTGGCAGGAGGGCATCCCTCTTTTACCACCCTCTTCTTGTCCATCCTCCACCATCAGCTAGAGGGTGGGGGTGTTGGGGGGTGTCTATGACCCACTGTGTGTTTGTTGTGGAAGAGTTTCATGCACATCCAGCAGCCAATGGATGCTGGGAAAACTTTAGTTTGTTACTGCCTCACCCTGTTTTTTTCTTTGACTTGTTTGAAGTCGTTGTCAATCTTTTCTCTCGAAAAACTTTGTGTCGTGATCCCCCACCCACCCACACATTGAACTAGATCGGGACCAACACTTGAGGCAATTTAGTGTCAATTTGTCTCTGCTCAATTCAGAATCCTCTAACCAACACCGAACCAATCAGCTGAACTTTTCGTATGCATTCTCAGCTTGTGAGTGTGAGCATGTGAAAACAAGCTGAGAGTTTTCATCTGTCAGGAAAACTGAACATTCAGGGCTCCACACTGCCACCAATTTGGTGGCAAATGCCACCAAAAATCTGTCCACTGCCACTAAAGAAAATGATTGATGGCAGTGCTGCCACTTGACTTTCATTTGACTATTTAATATTATTTTATTACTATTACTATTAAAATCCTACGGTCATATTTTAGTCAAGCAGTTCGACAATTTTGTTTGATTGTTTATAACCCTCCTTAGAACTACCCACTTGTACCTGAACTACCCACGCAGAGTTTCTTTATATGTCTCTTGTGCGGTATAATATACCGAAGCACCAATATACTTTTTTTTTTAATGTGTACATTGTTTTTATATAAAATATCCCATAGCTGTCACCAGTTTTTGTGCTGCTACCACTAACTGAAAAACCTAGTGGCAGCACTGCCACCAGAGTAAAATGTTAGTCTGGTGCCCTGGCATTGGAAGCTGCTTTAACCTTGTCTTAACCTCTTTGTTCTCTGTTTTGTTGCTTTCACATGGCAGGTTTTATTGCACTGAAATGAAAGTAAGAGAAAATCATTTCAGAAGTGCATAAATCCAACTTTTATTAAGTCAATCCTTATTAAATGTATTGTTTTAATTGTAGTTAAATAGTGCTGGGGAGTTAAGTTTTTAAAAATCTTATTTTGTTCTTGATTCATTGTTTAAATTAGATTAAACACGACTCCACTGCTATGAGTGTGCTTTTTTTCCTTATCCAGGTACTGTAAAGCACAAGTCAGAAGCTCAGTTAAGTCTGTGGAAGTGAATAGACGTGAATCATGCTGTGTGTGTGTGAGTGTGTCCCTAAAGAAAGGCCCTCATGGTTTGGACGGGGCAGTGGAAAAATATTTTCGGAAAGGGTAGAATGTTGTGAGCAGGTTTTCTGAGGAAAGGTAATGGACGTCATAAGCAAGGCAGGGGGAGGGATCAGGCAAGACTCAGCGAAGTTTAGGACCACCACAAAACTGAAGGCCAGATGCCATTTAACCAAGGGAATCAGAGGTTGAACAAAGTGAGACGGATATCGGGGAGAAATGAGAGGTGTAATAGTGGAGCGGGGCATGCTGGTGGACAAAGCCGTAAACTCTGACTCAACCATGAACTATACTAGGTAGCAATGAACCAATCTTCCTCTAAGCATTGTCCTAATGTTCCTAGAAGTGCGGACAGTTTGTTTTAGAGTTCCTTTCTATTAGCGCGCGTGCTTGACGTAAGTGGGCCAATTACAACCGAGAGCCTTGGCGATGGCCAAAGGAAACGGGGTGTAAAGGAACCTTCCTCCGGCACTAGAGGCAGGTACTCATGGCTGAAGTGCAGGACCAACGACCTACAGTCTCTGAAAGAGGCTCTTAGTTTTCCAGCCAGGGCTGAGTGCAGTACAGGAGATGGGGAGGGGGGCAAAAAGGGTAAAAACTGTTTTTATCCCTAATTCCCTGCCTTTCACATGCCGCTGCCAATGCCAATATTTGTTGTAACCATCTAGAAAACGAGTTATTTTGACCAGATCGGGTGGCTAGGTTCCCTGAACTGAATTTGAGCAGGTGCAACCAGGTGAAGTCCAGCATGTCAAAATACTCATGTTTATCAACTGAAAGTTACTTGAAAGCGTGTTGATTTATCTGGCGACCTGCAGTGTCTTCAACTTTTAAGCAGTACTGGGCTCCCTTAAATAAAGGAATGCCCCTTGATGGCGGTTGGGGTTTAAAAGGGGGTTGTATAGAGGGATAAATCAAGTATTCCCCAGGGGCTACCCATGCAAGAGGGGACGGGGTTGCGTGGCTCTGGGGGTCAGGGGTGGGCGGTGGAGCCGTGTTCAGCTGGCAGTAGGATGCACAGCTGCTTGGAGGTGGTTGCTATTCAGGAACACATTTATTTTTGTGGACTTTCCACTGCTTGAAAGTGACCTCAAATGATACTTGGCCAGTGCATCTAGAACGTGTTCCATTCATCCACTGCTGTGTCTAAAATGTGATCCTCCATGTGGCTCTCAGCTAAATCGGTATTAAGCTGCCTTAATGCGTTATTTCATATTGTTGATATTTTGTCCATTGATTTGTCCCTGAAGTTACTGAGGATGCATGTAAATCCATGAAAATAGCCTTGGTAGATATTTTTCATAACACACATATAAAACAAGAAAATGCAGGGAAAAACAATTCAAAAGTCATCTGACCGCTGCCTGTGCTAAGGTCCACCCAGTTATTGCTGTGATGAGCTGCAGGCATTCCTCTCCATTCCATTCCATGCTCCACCATCACTTTGGAAATCCCATTGAACTTGCTCGTGTCCTGGTCTATCCCTTGTGGCCCTGAATAGCTGATGTGCCCTAGATTGGCCCCTGTTCTGACCTCCCTGTTGCCCCCCCCCCCTCCCTCCCCATATTCACCTAGGGCCCAGGACTGTGCTTTGGAGTGCACTGGCAGCTACACAGACGGACTGTGATTTCCTGCCCCCTCACACTAAACCTATCATTGCCATGGGCCTGAAAACCAGAAATAACAACATTGGAAAGCAGACCTGAGTTTTTAAGTTTCCCCCCTGGTGGCTGTGGTTACATTATCTGAGGGATTCATTGCATGCAAAGTTGATGTTCACTTTCCCAAAAAGTAAAATTAGCAACCCGCTGCAAAGGTCCTTTTCTTTCTGCCCTAGCTAGCTACCAATGTTCAACGAATGCCTTTAGGAATAGCACTGGAGTGTGAACGGCCCTCAGCCTTTAATGCCAAGCATTTGGGACACGCCGAAGTCGTGACTGAGTCGAGCAGCTTCAGGAATTAGCCTGTCACCATGTCCCAGTCGGGAAGCCGTGTTTCGAACGTGAGGACAGTTGAGTCCCAACAGATGAAACCTGTGTTAACGACACCATAACCACCTCCTCAAATCCTAAACCTGCCAGACAGCCAGCTAGGGCCCTACAGTACGCCTTTTAATTTGACATAGTATGTATATATGCATAGTCTTTATTCATAAATTCTAAACAAATTAAAATCAATCATTTGCTTGAGTCTTCCGTTTTTTGTACATTTAGAATGACTTAAGCAAGGCACTAATCAGTTCAAATGAAGGCTTTGCTAATTAGGTTTGTGAGTGTTTATAAAATTGAGCTGTGGACCCATGCTATTCTATGACCCACCAATGGACTGCAGCAGGCTCTCAGTGGGCCTAATCGATAAGCTGGGCTCTCTCCTGGTCCTCTCTGTGCAACCAACACATAAAAAGAAGAAAAAAAGCAACATCATTGTGACACAACAGCTTTGCGTTTTTGCTGGAAACATAACCAGCAGGATCTTTCAATACAGCTGTCAGGATGTCAGCCCTAATGTTAATTAGAAATGTAATTAACACCCAATAGTGTATCATTGATCGCTGAGACTTCCAACTAGGGTTCCAATGATTTACTGTTGAGTTGCGGCAGCTACCATTTATTGACGTTTGATTCTATATTGTTTGCAGGGTATGTAGAGTATTGGACTGTGAGAAAAGCAATGTGTTGCCAAACATGCACATGTCTACTGCCTTGGTGGTGAATGTGAGCTCTGTGTGTCGTCTGTCTCCTGCTGTGGCCTCAGTAATCTTAGTTTAACGGACGTGTCTGACATAGAGATTTTCAAAGTGCTGCATCGGTATTTTTTTGCTGCTGCAGGAGAAAAAGGCCTGTTGTTGTGTAATTGCTCTTTAACCTGTATGTCACTGCTTTTTCTGTTTTATAGCTGGATAATGATGATATTGTTAACATTTTAGAAATCAGACATAGCTCTTTAGAACTTATTCTTACACTTATAACATCCGATTTCTGAAGTTATTATTTATTAGCGCATATAGAAGGTTGCAGGCTTCAATTGGAAACCCAGCCAAGCTTATACCACAGCTTTGATTGACTAGAGACAGACACACATCTGCGGTAGACTAATATTTCTATCGGAACTGACACAGATGGTCTTGGCTCCCTCCTACATGGCTTCACGGTTTCATCAGCACGGAACAACTGGAAAAAGAGAGCCAGAGGCTTCGAATCTGTAAAAACCATTGACGTAAAGCCATCCCCATCCCCTCGGCTGCCTGGCCGCTCCACAGCCTCTGTGCTCCTTTTAAAAAGCGGATCCGGGCACCATTATGATCCATAAAGATCAGTCTTGCAGCTTGAGGCCAGATGATATATAGCTCTGAATACCCTTCTACCGGCTGACTTGGCTGGCCTGCCTGCCTGCCTGACTGACTGACTGACTGACTGACTGACTGACTGACTGACTGACTGGACAGGGATCAATAAATGACAGGGTCTATGAAGAACTGCCCGCGTATGCTTTGTGTGTTTACAGGTATAAGATATATGTGTGTGTGTGTCAGTGTGAATAGTGGCCTATTAGAGACCACACTCAGTCTGTCTGTGGAGGATTATGGAGGCTTTTTACTCTCCTGCTCCCCTGCCTATCTTCCTGATTTGTGTGTGGCTGCATGCAAGCCATGTGCGCCGCTTCTAGCATACTCTCAAAGCTGTGCTCAGAACCAAGGAATAAAGCTTCTTCATCCAATTCATGACATTTTTAGTTGGAACTTGACATTTCTGGGATTGCGCTCACAAAGCTGATTTAAAGATAATTTCTTCCTTAAATCACCTAAGTGATTATCTCCAAGCTCACTCTAGTTCAGAGAAGTAGCATTTTACAGAGTTAAGTGATGTGAAAAGTTATTTTGAGGATTTGTGTGGTCTTGTCAAACAGGAAACTCTGTCCAGCACTAATGCAACCCTCCAGTAAAGGGGAGTGGGGCTAAGCCCATATAGCGAACTAATTATTCTCATTTGATCCCTGTCAGTACATAGCCAGCATCTGAACAAAGAAAAGCCAACATCTTGATACAATGAGTGTCATTTTGGTTGAACAAGCCATCGCTAAAACATTGATATGGTGCTCTGTTTCAATTCAGTCAATACTTTTTAAAAGTGTACTTGGGTATTTGTTTTGTGGAGGCATGACATGTTTGCATTGTGGATGAGACGGCAGTGACAGCCTCGGAGTCAGCCTACTGACTGATAAGACATGATCAGAATTACTCCAAGCTCTTTCTGAAACAGATTGGTTTAAGACACCATAACTGTGTTCTTCTGTTAGCTCGACCACAGCTGTTGCGCTACACATCCAATTTTGATTTGGAGGATGTAACAAAGGCAAACTAGTTGTTACCTAATACTGCTTGATCATTATGTACAGGAAATTAAAGGGACTGGGAGATCACCCGCTCTAAACGTTCTCTTTTCTTTCTTTCTCTCTCTCCTTCCTTGATGCATTTCCACATTTCTTATCTCATTGGTTGAACAGGGCCTTCGGTTGTTATACCGTGAGGGACTGTGTAAAGAAAAGGATGGGAAAAACAAATACTTATAAATTTGTGTTAGAAGAAAGTATGAATCAGTGCTTTGGATGGCCATAAAAGCGCTCATGAATCAGTTTTTCTCTTTTGAGCGGTAAGCACTTACCTACATGCATGCAGTCATGCTGGGGAGATATTTTTTCCCCATTTTCTTTTTAACTGCTTACTCTAAATCCATGTATGTTGTATTGTGGGCTGAAAAGTACAGAGTAGTGCCCCCCCCCCCTCCCTCCCTCTCTCTCTCTCTCTCTCTCTCTCTCTCCAGAGTAGA